>NW_020869184.1:428755-431255 GCF_003789085.1 Penaeus vannamei
CAACGAGAAAACAGAATAAACGTTTCTTTACCTGGGCTAACGTTATCATTATTGCAATTACGCTGAAGGTGGTGTTGCGGTTAGAGGCAGTGGGTGTTACTGTTGGTGCAATATGATTAGAGTTATTTCTCTGGGAGTATCACCGGTTTTGGTGTCTTTAAATGGAGAGTATCATACACTTTAGGTAGTCAGAGAACAGGTGTAAGAAGGTGCGGTACCGAATGAAAATGCTTTTTGGGGGGGGGGGGAGGTTGGATGTTTATGGATATCTTGTACCTGATTGTGTCATAGCATGTCCCATTTCATTTTAATTACGATAAGAGAAGTAATAAAGATAATTTTAAAACAGATAAGCCTGTCTCTATAATACCTCACACTGACTAGTGACAATTGAAATATCTATAAACAACAAAAGCTGACGGAGCATGTTTTCAGAAATGGTAATTGACTCATTCCTGAAGCGGTCGGAGCATATCTTTCACAACAAAATCTGACTCGGCCCCTGTCTGTCCCGGGCTCACGTATTAATAGAAAACCAAGGCATGTTTCGGGTCTAATAATAATCTGGGATCTATTTTCGAGATGTAAACGAGCGTATAGCTTATTCTTTTCTTACTTTTACTAAATAATATCACCGTCTTTATTGCACACAAACGTATATCGATTTGTTTATTTTAAAAGCCAGATGTTTAGGTATCTTTACGAGTATTATCCTTTATGGGAAAAAAATAACTCAAATCTTAACGGTCCGCAAAGACACAATCAGGTTTGTCTTTTTATTTTTTATTTTTTTTTTTGTAAATGGTTAATACCAGACTCTCCCCATTGCATATGTTCATTCTGGTATCGATGTGTTAATGGTATTAGTCAATAGATTACCCTATTCATTCGCAACAGCATCCTGTCAGGAGAAAAGATGAAATACTTTCAAAGAAGAAAAGTAATAAATATTGAAGAACAAAAGTACACCAAAGACGCCTGTTAAGTATGGTACAAGAATGAGATACTCGACTTGGGATATAACTGCCCGGCTTTGGCACGGGGACTTGTCGACAGTTTATTTGTGGAACAGGTCGAGGTGATGAACCCCGCTTTGTAATGGGTCGATGAATTCTGAAACCATTGCTGAGCGATATATTGAAGGAGTCGTGTAGGAATATTGGCCACAGAGGGCTTGGATATGCTTTGTTGTGTGTGTTTGTTTGTGTGTACGTAGTGTTTGTTTTGACGTGTGTGTGTGTGGATGCTCATGTCCTTTTACAAGTGTCTGCTCGGTGTGCGTGTGCTTGTCTGTTTGTGGTGTTTGTTTTGACGTGTGTGTGTGTGTGTGTGTGTGTGTGTGTGTGTGTGTGTGTGTGTGTGTGTGTGTGTGTGTGTGTGTGTGTGGTGTGTGTGTGTGTGTGTGTGTGTGTGTGTGTGTGTGTGTGTGTGTGTGTGTGTGTGTGTGTGTGTGTGTGTGTGTGTGTGTGTGTGTGTGTGTGTGTGTGTGTATGTGTGTGTGTGTGTGTGTGTGTGTGTGTGTGTGTGTGTGTGTGTGCCCATGTCCTTTTACGTGTCTGCTTGCTTGCACATTGCTTGTACACGTGAGCATTCCCAGTCTCATTCCTCCCATTCCCAACAAACGCCCGGGCGACAGAGGACAGAACGTGACAAGAGGCGAAGAATCGAACAGAAATAAAACGTCACAGCCTTGGTTACTAAAGTCCTTGTTGTTCCCTGAGGTCCCCGCTGCCTGCTCCATTGTTGTGCCAATGTTGCAGTGCAATATCAAAATGGGACACTCATTCCACTGTTACTATCTCTTGCAGACCTCTAAACATACTTTTCCCGCATGCCACCGCTCTAGCTAACGAGAGAAAGATTTAGAGTCCACAAGGAGAGAAATATAAACGTGCTTTTGGTTTTTGTTTTTCTTTGTACAGGTGTTAGCACCACCAACCACCGACTTACACCTCTTAGAAGATCCTGGGCAAAGAAAGGAAGAGAGAAAAGAAAAGGGGAGGAGAAAGAGAGACATAAAAAAAACGTTATTGCAACAGCCAATGAGAAACGAGAGATTTTTTTTTTTGAACACTAGTGACGTCATCAGCGAGGTCCGACGTCTTGGATGCGCTTTTACCTCCTCGTTGAAGCTGTGCGTGATCTTCTCAGGAGGCTGTCGGAGGCCGTCGTCAATTTCCTGGTAGGAGGAAGGGAGGGCGATGATGGGAGGGGAAAACACGACGAACGGGGAAGGAAACAAGTCTGAACAATACGAAGGAATTAGTTGGCAGCGCCTGGTGAAGGTCGGACGCATACAAGGGCAATACAGGTCAGAAACTCAAGACAATAAAATACTTGGCAGGACAAAAGACAAAAATAAAGAAAACTGAACCAATAGGAAAATGCTTCTCATTACATACATTACTGATATAAGGTACTTGGTTATGGCAAAATATGCAAAAAAAGGAAAAGAAATATGAGAGTATCTCAAGTGCACAAGATGCAAAATTACGAGGGA
>NW_020869184.1:450325-452825 GCF_003789085.1 Penaeus vannamei
CGGGAAACTCGACCTTGAGGCCATTGGTGTAACATCGAAAGAGGCGCAAAACCCGCCGACGAGGACGGGCCACCCTGTTCATCCTGATTATACTACAATCGTCTCTATATACAATGCTGACTATGCCAAGGTTAATATGTTGATTCAGTTGGAATGTTACGAGATAATTGTAATATTACGCCGCCCGCTCCGACATCGACGATAATTGTGTAACGCTCTAGCCTGCTAGAGTTGGGGTTGGGGGGGGGGTCGCAGGGAGCGCAGCCCCCTGCAATGGAAAGTCATGTGAATAACCATGGTTATTTTCACCGTGCGTTATATTATTAGTGTTATTTAACCCCGCATTTTCCCTGGAACCTTTCATGCCCTCCCCTGCTGTAGGGGCCAATTTTGTCGCTAACGGGGGGTTTCCGCGCAATAAAAACTATATATTTGTAATGTGGACAGTGCGAGGAATCCAACGATACCAACATCATCGATATCAGAGAGGCGGGAGGTAATAGAGAAAATTACTTTATATATATATATATATATATATATATATATATATATATATATATATGTGTGGTGTGTGTGTGTGTGTGTGTGTGTGTGTGGTGTGTGTGTGTGTGTGTGTACAAAGACTCAGCATATGTGTATACGTAAATACACACAACACACACAGATGCACACACATAAACACGCACATTCACACACACACACACACTCCTCACTCACTTTACACTCACACACACTCGCCCCCCACCATATATATATATATATATATATATATATATATATATATATATATATATATATATATATATATATTATATATATATATATATATATATATATATATATATATATATATATATATATATATATATGATCACACATTCATTTTCCGAAGACAAAGCCCCTCCATCTGCAGCCCCAAATCATTATACATCTCCTTCATGAGATCGCTCAGCATCCTCAGCATCCTGGCCCTCGTCAGCATCCATCTCGCACCGACTCCCGACGAGGAAAGGGAACACCAAGTCCCTAATCGGTCGTAGGAAACTTTGACTTATGGACAAGTTAGCGATATGACCCCATGATGCCTTGACGAGTCTGCGTGAGAAGCCATTATAGTTTGGTGTTTGATGTCCATTTTTTTTCCAGGTGTAGTTTATCACTTTCTCTCTCTCTCTCTCTCTCTCTCTCTCTCTCTCTCTCTCTCTCTCTCTCTCTCTCTCTCTCTCTCTCTCTCTCTCTCTCTCTCTCTCTCTCTCTCTCTCTCTCTCTCTCTCTCTCTCTTCTCTCTCTCTCTCTCTCTCTCTCTCTCTCTCGTCTCTCTCTCTCTCTCTCTCTCTCTCTCTCTCTCTCTCTCTCTCTCTCTCTCTTCTCTCTCTCTCTCTCTCTCTCTCTCTCTCTCTCTCTCTCTCTCTCTCTCTCTCTCTCTCTCTCTCTCTCTCTCTCTCTCTCTCTCTCTCTCTCTCTCTCTCTCTCTCTCTCTCTCTCTCCTCTCTCTCTCTCTCTCTCTCTCTCTCTCTCTCTCTCTCTCTCTCTCT
Source organism: Penaeus vannamei (assembly GCF_003789085.1). Taxonomy (NCBI): domain Eukaryota; kingdom Metazoa; phylum Arthropoda; class Malacostraca; order Decapoda; family Penaeidae; genus Penaeus; species Penaeus vannamei. Next base: position 451,861 of record NW_020869184.1, read on the forward strand.
CTCTCTCTCTCTCTCTCTCTCTCTCTCTCTCTCTCTCTCTCTCTCTCTCTCTCTCTCTCTCTCTCTCTCTCTCTCTCTCTCTCTCTCTCTCTCTCTCTCTCTCTCTCTCTCTCTCTCTCTCTCTCCTTTGACATTGCCAATAATGATGACAATGATGTCTATTAATATTCATAGTGATAAAATAATGATCAGAGGTATAGTATAGGAATAATCAGAGGTATAGTAATAATCAAAAAGTGATTATTACTATATCTCTATGGTGAAAAATTGGTTTCAGTATTAAAGAACGTTGATGATACCATTATGAACCTAAGTACCAAGGTTTCCATGACCATTACTCTACTGATTTCCATATATATAACTTGGTATTGATTCTCCTGGAGTACGAACTACGATAAAACGCAACATCATTTGGTATGAATCCATTTAGTCCACAAACATTGCCCTCGTCACTACGCCCTCCACGTTGAATAACAATTTATGCTAATGCCGTGATATTGCAAAGGTCGAGAGTTGACGCTGTGCTTACATTGCAATGTGATTTCTTCATTACGTCTCTCTCCGGCAGATCCTCGCGCATAGAAAATGGAGTTTCATCTCTTTCCAGCAGAACCGGTCATCCTTGTGTATAGAAAATGGAGTTCAGCCTCTTCACATCAGTTCCTTGCACGGGGTTCTGCCTCTTCCCTACAGATTTTTGCGCATAGAAATGAGGTTCTGTCTCTTACTAGCAGATCTAAGCAAACAGAAAATGGGTGTTCCGTCCCTCACTAGCAGATCCTTGCAAATAGAAAATGGAGTTCTGCCTCTCCAGTATATCCCAGCCAAAAGAAAATGGAACATTTCTCCCTTCAGCAATTCTCCCTAGAGTTTCGCCTCCCTTCAGATCTCAAAGATATTTGCAGATATTTGCAAATAGGAATTCTAGCTTCGCCTCTCCCCACCAGATTCCCGCGAAAAGAAAA
>NW_020869184.1:460325-480325 GCF_003789085.1 Penaeus vannamei
AATATGCATAAGTAGATAAATAGATGGATGAATATTGATTGGTAGATTGATTGATGGATTGATGGATAGATTGACTGATTGATTAATTAATAGATGGATAGATAGATGTTTGTGTGTGTTTAGGTGTGTGTGTTTTTGTGTGTGTGTGTGTGTGTGTGTGTGTGTGTGGTGTGTGTGTGTGTGTGTGTGTGTGTGTGTGAATAGCAATGATGGAATGAGAATAAGAAGAAATATAAAGAGATTTATTTACATACACAGCCAAGCCAAACTTTTGACGCAGTCGCCGCGGCCGGCAGAGTGAACCCGGCCAGCGATCGTATCATTTCGTTCCGATAAAACATGATCACACTCACCCACGTGTATACATTCGGAAATACATCAAAGGTATTACATAGGTACTCTGAATGAATTTTGTTAATTGCGTAATTTATTGTGATTAAAATGATGAATGAAATAATTGGCTGAATTTGTTATGTTTAATTGGCCCGCGTTTGCAGTATATGACGATTGGTTGTGTTGCAAATTTAAAAGTGATTTCATTGCTTGGGAATACTTACGTGCAGGTCGGCTTTCGATATGACTGCGGTCGTTCTGCTTCATTTAAAAGAGGGATTTGATATAAATGATTCATGGGACCTTTCATATGTGTCTGTTTATATGTCTGCACAGACGGACACACATACTCTCTCTGTGTCTCTGTCTCTCCCTCCCTCTCTCTCTGTCTCTCCCTCCCTCTTCTCTGTGTCTGTCTGTCTGTCTCTCTCTCTCTCTCTCTCTCTCTCTCTCTCTCTCTCTCTCTCTCTCTTCTCTCTCTCTCTCTCTCTCTCTATAGTATTATATATATATATATATATATATATATATATATATATATATATTATATATATATAATAATATATTATATATATATATATATATATATATATATATATAGATAGAATAGATAGATAGATAGATAGATAGATATAGATATAGATATAGATATAGATATAGATATAGATATAGATATAGATATAGATATAGATATATATAAGATAAAGATATATATAATATATAGATATATACACATACACATACATACGTATATACGTACAATATTACTCTGTGTGTGTGTGTGTGTGTGTGTGTGTGTGTGTGTGTGTGTGTGAATGTGTATGTGTGTGTGTATTTGTGTGTGTGTGTGTGTGTGTGTGTGTGTGTGTGTGTGTGTGTGTGTGTGTGTGTGTATGTGTGTGTGTGTGTGTGTGTGTGTGTGTGTGTGTGTGTGTGTGTGTGTGTGTGTGTGTGTGTGTGTGTGTGTGTGTGTGTGTGTGTGTGTGTGTGTGCACGCGCCCTCGCGCTCGTTCGTTTGTGCTTATATCCAAATACCAAATCCTACTTCTTATAGACAACGAAACGAAAGAGACGAATGAAGAGACGCCGCCCTCGCCCACATTCCCTCGGTTTCCCGTCAAACGCGGACCCTTCCTCCGCGCGCCCGGCGTCCCTCGCAGTCGAACTCTCTTCATCAGTCTAATCTCTCTGGCTAATTACTCATCAGCTGTTATACTGATCGACTCTCCCTCTGCCCCGATTAGCGCCGAGGGAACGCTGTGCATTATGCTGCCGTTGGTTAAGCTTACTTCTGACGGGAAAAGGCAGGGTGAATTTTTAAGTAGACTGAGGAGGGTGAATATCTGGTGCGGTGATGATTTTTAATCCTTTTCCTTTTCCTTTTGTCGAGACTTTTCATCAGTGTTATAATCATTATGATTTATAGCTCGGTTCTCGATGATTTTCTGTTTCTCATATATTGATTCTTCGTTATATCTTGTCATCATCATTAGGGTATTTTGTATTATGTTGTTATTGTCATTCTTATTAGCTTTTAATTTTCATCATGTTGTTATCATCATTATCACCATTAAGGTTATTGTTATCATGTGCATTACTATTACTATCATCATTAATATTACCATCAGCATAATCATTATTTTCGTCATTATCATTACTAAACCTACCATTATTGATACTGTTTTATTATCGTCATTAATAACGCCATCAGCAGTAGTAGTAGAATTAGTTCTAGTGTTCTCGGTCGTAGTAGTAGTCATGGCAGTTGTAGATCGGAGCTTTTTATGTTGGTTACCCCTCCCGCTGGCCTCAATGTTAACGATAGTACATTTTATAATTTGATTGTTCTATCTAACGTTTTATTAAAGTTTTAGTTTATTTTGTCCTTAATTGTTTTCACCTTCCGCTGGCGGGGCGCCTTGTCTTGCATACTACCTGAATGTTAACAATAGTGCATTTATAATTTGATTGTTCTATTAACGTTTTAGTTTTGTTTATTTTGTCCTTAATTGTTTTCATGTGTATATTTGTATTTATTTGTGTTTGCGTTTTTAGTTCATGATTATAACATTTGATAATCATATATATATCTATTATTTAGGCTCATGTTTACATTATTTGTACAATTTCGCTATCTAAATAGTTTAGGCAGCAATTAAATAAAATAGAAGGTAATTATAAATTTAAAGCATAGGCCATGTTACCGCCATATTTGTTCATTTCCCGCTTTCGGCTTTCGTGCCCTACGAACAGATTTTGTTCAGGAACGAGAGAGCCAGCGTAGACTCTGGGATGGCCTGTGTACGTAGAGTCAAGTAGAATGTATGTTTGTGGTCACATAAACCAGAGGCAATGATTCATAAGAAATAAAGCCTTTGTCTTTATTTTGCTGGACCTTTTTTTTTCTCTCATTTCTGTTCCGTTTCTTTGCTTTTTATTGTTCTTATCTTCTATCGTGTGTCTTTTTTCTTCACTTTATTGTGTACTTTTTGCTTTATTTCGGTTCTTAGCTTTTATTCAAATACTTTTATGCTTTAATTCCTAGCTTTTTATTGTTTTTTATATTGATTCGTTCTTTGCTGTTTTATTGTACTTGCATTTTATGTTTTGTTTCGTTTTTCTTTCAATGAATAAATATAGTGTTTTAAAAGATTTAAAAAAAGAAAAAAAAGTGAAATGGATTCGAACGGAAAGGAGAAGAATAAGAAAGATGAAGAAAAACAAAGGAAAATCAGCGAAAAGAAATCAAGCATATAATAAGAGAAGTAGAAAAAAGAAAAAGACGAGAAAGGGAATATAACAATTAACAAGAAAATAAAATCAAGAAAATTAAATAAAAAATGGAACGAGTGAATTCCCCATCTTAACTTTCGACCAAAGAACCTAAAAATCTGGAAGTTTTAGAAATTTGCATTCTTGAACTTCTGATTTTCAAAACTTAGCAGAGGACTCTTTACAACATGCATCCGCGTTATCCCGGAGAAGGACAAGGACCAAGCTTTTTTTTTTTTTTTTTTTTTTTTTTTTTTTTTTTTTTTTTTTTTTACGGGGTGCTTTCGTTTAATTCGGTTTCGATATCTTCGCTATATTTTTTTTATCATTGCGGGTCTTTGTAGAAGCAGATGTATCATGATAATCATCATCATTTTAATTACCATTATTAGTAATAGTTATTATTATCATTATCATTATTATTAATATTGCTGTTATTATTATCATTATCATTATTATTGTTACCCTCATCATTATTTTTACTGTTGTTATTGTCTTTGTTGTTGTTGTTGTTATCAGTATTATCATTCTATTCTTTTATTATTACATTTTTTGACATCATCATAATCACCATTATTTTACCATTTTCATCATATCATTAATAATTCTGTTATTTTTGTTGTTATAGTAATACTATTATTATCATCTTTAGTATTGTTATTGTTACCCTTATTACTTTTATCATTATCATTATAATCATTTTTGTTATTGCTATCTTCATTATTATTATTATCATTATTATCATCGTTATCAGTCATTACTATTATTATTGTTGTATCAATAGTGTTGTTATTGTGTTATCATTATCGTCATTATCATTATTATCATCATTATCATTATAATTGCATCATTATCACCATTATTTTTTTTTCCCTTATGGTTTGCACTGTCATTCGTATGTTTATGATTCGTATTGCCATCAATATTTTATTATCATGAACCATTAATTTCCATTAGTCCTAAGGAATATCCTAATGCCATAAATGTTCTTATTAATTCTATTGGCAGTAGTACTATTAGAAGTAGTAGAAGTAGTAGTAGTAGTAGTAATAGTAGTAGTAGTAATAGTAGTAGTTATAGTAGTAATAGTAGTAGTAGTAGTAGTAATAGTAGTAATAGCAGTAGTAGTAATAGTGGTAGTAGTAGTAGTAGTAGTAGTAGTAGTAGTAGTAGTAGTAGTAGTAGTAGTAGTAGTAGTAGTCTATTTTATGTTTTCTTGTTTCTTTTTGCTGTAACTATTGTTATTACCATTTCATATCTGATATTATCATTATGTTAGTATTTCTACTTTTAACGATCTATCCTTTCATCATTATAGGAGATTAGTTCTTTTTTTTTTTCTTTTCTTCATCATTTTGCTAATATTACAACCTTTAGTGATATGTCTTATCTTTATAAACAACATTATCACCTTTATCATTGATATGATTAATAAAATTCATTTTCTCTTAATTTTTCTTCTTGTAATTATATTATGAAATTCGTTCCCCAATATCATTTGCTCTAAAAGTTATTGATAGGATGTTAATATAACTTTCACTCATTTCATTAACTTTTCAATATTAATAAAAGTTCTAGCAGTAATATGTAAAAGGGATTTTATGATATTAATGGTATACTATAAGATGAATTAATATTAAGACACAATTCATTTTAATAATGGTTCGAGAAATAAACTAAAGGGAAATACTCCCCCCCCTGCCCCCCTCTCTCTCTCTCTCTCTCTCTCTCTCCCTGCCCTCCTCTCCTCTCTGCCCAAGCACGTACTTTAACACAAACACTTGCGCACGCGCGTGTGTGTGCGTGTGTCTGTGTGTGCGTTGGGGGTGTTTTAGTTCATGTCCGCCGAGGTTATGGCGTAATTGTGCCCAGAATCCAAACCCATTCGAACACAACAAGCCGAAATAATTTCTCTTCCCCCTATCTCTCTCTCTCTCTCTCTCTCTCTCTCTCTCTCTCTCTCTCTCTCTCTCCTCTCTCTCTCTCTTATATTATATATATATATATATATATATATATATATATATATATATATATATATATATATATATATATATATTTATATATATATATATATATATATATATATATATATATATATATATATATATATATATATATATATATATATATATATATATATATATATAAACTCTTTTTTCCTCTCTCTTTCTCTCCCCTTCCATCTCTCCCTCTCTCTCTCTCTCTCTCTCTCTCTCTCTCTCTCTCTCTCTCTCTCTCTCTCTCTCTCTCTCTCTCTCTCTCTCTCTCTCTCTCTCTCTCTCTCTCTCTTTTCACTATATACTTTTTAAAACTTTTCTGTAAGGAAGAGAACCCAAGCCATCCCCAATTCAGTAATAAAAATAAATTTCCGGGAAAGGAATCTTCCTGTTTCCCCTTTTCCTTTCAGACGAAAAAAATCGCCATAGTCTTTTTTTTCTCGGGAAGGGGTTCTTTTCTTCCAGATGGGTATGTGCTACATGTACATATATACGCTGTATGTATGTGTATACATACGTACGATATATATATATATATATTATATATATATATATATATATATATATATATATATATATATATTTTACACACACACACACACACACACACCACACGCACACGCACACGCACACGCACACGCACACACGCACACACACATGTGTGTGTGTGTGTGTGTGTGTGTGTATTCATATGTACAGTATATATGTTCTGCCTCCTCAAGTACCAAGCATCTTCCTGATTCGCTCACCAAGACCTATGGCGACGAAACCTTCCGAAAAAGGAGTCAGATTCGCCCAGACGACACCAGGATTCCCACCGTTCTTCGTTTTTTTCTCAAAATTATTCGGAAAATGTCGTACAGATGTCAGTGGAGCGGAAAATTTGCCATCGGGACGTTTCCGCCGCGAATTTCATAATGTCCTCCGCTCACTTGTCGGGGATTCTCATCTCTCTTATCTTATCTGTAGTCGGGAGAGAAGGAGAAATTCGCGGAGGACTTTGCGTGTATTTGTATATATGTTTATGCTAAAAGAAATAAAAACACGCACACACTAAGTAAACAAGTTGTGAAGAAAATTAGAATAGTAAAACATAAAGTAATAATGAAAACAGTAATGATAAGAATGAAGATTTCAATAATAGAAAGACAATCATGATATTAATAGCAATAATGATTTTAATAGCAATAGAGATGTTAATGATAATGAATATATGATTAATGAAAATAGTATTGACAACAACAACGATAATATAATTATAGTATGATAATAACAATGATATCGAATATTTTAATGCCAATTAACAATGACAATGAAAATCATAACATCAACCATCACATTAAATAAACGAAAAAGTAAACGATTCAATAGAAATATGAATGGAATATACGAAATACCTCTTCTTCCATGAAAATGTAGATTGCAGCAAATCCATATTATTCGAGAATTTTCCCCTCGTAAACCAGCAATGGAGGAGAGAAGGCGGGTGGCGTGGAGATTGACGTGAGGAAGATGCGAGAGAGAAGTCAGGCGTGAGAAAAGATGACTTGACATGTAGTAAGAAGAAGGGGGGGGGGTGGAGGTGAGTGGGGAGGGGGGGATGCTAGAAAGAGTTTAGGGGTAGGATGGGAGGGGGAGGGGAGTGAGGGGGAAAGAGAGACGGGAAAGGAGGGGAGAGGGAGGGGTAGTGAAGCTAACAGAGACGAGAGAGAAGAGGAAGAGGGCAGAGGAATAGGAAGGGAGGGAGGTGGGAGGGGGGGCAGAGAGAAGAAGGGGGAGGGAGGCAGAGGAGAAGGAGGGGAGGGAGGCAGAGGGGAAGGGAGGGGAGGGAGGGGGACAAAGAGACGAGAAAGGAGGGGATGGGGAGTGAAGCGAAGAGAGACGAGAGAGAAGGGGAGGAGGACTGAGGAGGGACAGAGAGAAGGGAAGGGAGGAGAGGAGAGTAAGAGGGCAGAGAGAATCCCAGTTACCGCTCTCCCCTTTCCACACCGTCCCTCCTTATCTCCCTCTCTCCACCTCCCTCATTCATCATTTACTCCTTGCCTCACCTTTCATCATCATTTCCTCCCTCGCGCCTCTTCATCATACTAATTATCTCGTCGTTTATTATGCCTGATGTTCGGATGTTTAACGATACAATAGACGTTTTTTGTATGTCTGTGTTTAAGCCTCTGACTTCCTTTGTTTCTGTCTCTCGTTTTCATCTTATTATAATCTTTTTAATCATCTTCTCATCATCATTATCTTCTTATTCTTATTCTTCATTTTCTTCATTTTTTCTTCTGAGCATTATCTTTATCATTATCACCATTATCATTAATCATTTCATCATTTATCTTTATCATTATCATCATCATTATCATTATCTCTATCATCATCATCATCCGCCACTTTCATTCACACGTCCACATTGCTTCCTGTTATTTTCTTCTTTATGACTACAACTAACATTCCAGTAAAGGAAATCCCCATCATTATTACCCCCAGTATCATCGCCTAAAATGAGAGGGGGGGGGGGGCACAGAGGCTAATGGGGGATGGGGAGGTAGGGGGGGAGGGTGGCTAAAACTTTCTCAGAAATAAAATCTGGGAAAATTCACTCTTGCAAATAAACAAGTCGGCAATGGCCAATTCTCGCACTTACCCCCCCCTCCCCTCCCCCTCCCCCCGCTCTTTGTGTTTAATGCCAGATATTAGCCTTGTTGCAGTTAAACCACTGCCATTACTTTAGGGGTTGCAGGTGGCACGGCGGAGCGGCATGAGTCTCTGGTGAACATTCCTAGATGACGGGTTTCAATTGTTTGTGTGTCCGTTAGGAAGCGAAGTGAGGGGAGGGGAGGGGTGTCTGTGGGGGGAGAGGGAGGGGAGGGTGTCTGTGTGGGGGAGAGGGAGGGGAGGGGTGTCTGTGTGGGGGAGAGGGAGGGGAGGGGTGTCTGTGTGGGGGAGAGGGAGGGGAGGGTGTTGTGTGGTGGGGAGGGGTGTGTGGGGAGAGGGAGGGAGGGGTGTCTGTGTGGGGAGAGAGGGAGGGGAGGGTGTCTGTGTGGGGGAGAGGGAGGAGGGGTCTGTGGGGGGGGGAGGGGAGGGGTGTCTGTGGTGGGGAGAGGGAGGGGAGGGGTGTCCTGAGTGGGGGAGAGGGAGGGGAGGGGTGTCTGAGTAGAAGGGAAGGATGAGTGGTGGAAAGGGGGCGAGTGTTTGTGAGGGAATGAGGGGGTTTGTGTAGGAAAGGGAAAGGTGAGCGATGAGGGGGGCAGGTGTTTGTGTACGGGTAAGGGGGAAGGGTGAGCGTTTATGTGGGGAAGGGGGAGGGGTGAGTCGGGAAGAGGGGGGGGCGAGTATTTGTGTGGGAAAGAGAAAGAGGAGGGTGTTTGTGTAGGGAGAGGGTGTGGGGTGGTGGTTTGTGTAGGGGAGGGGAGTGAGTGCTTGTGAGGGGAAAGGGAAGGGCGAGTGTGGAAAGGGAGTGAATATTTATGTGGGAAAGGGGAGGGTGGGGGTTTGCGTAGGGGGAGGGAGTGATCGTTTGTGTGGGGAAGGGAAGGGTGAGTATGGCAAGGAGGCGAGTGTTTGTTTGGGAAAAGGGGGAATGAAGGGTTTGTATAGGAAAGGGAAAGGTGAAGTGAAGAAAGGGGAGGGGTGAGCATTTATGTGGGGAAGGGGAAGGGGAGTTGGGAAAGGGGGGGGAGTATTTGTGTGGGAAAGAGGGAGAGGTGAGTGTTTGTGTAGGGAGAGGGGATGAGTGTTTGTGGGGTAAGGGAACGGCGAGTTGGGGAAGGAGTGAGTGTTTGTGTGGAAAAAGGGGTGGAGTGGGGGTTTGTGTAGGGGGGGGGAGTGTGCGTTTGCGTGGGGAAGGGAAGGGTGTTGTGTGAAAGGGGGAGGGTGGGGGTTTGCTTAGGGGGAGGGGAGTGCGTGTTTGTGTTGGGGATTGGGGTTGGTGGTGTAGGGGGAGGGGAGTGAATGCTTGTGTGGGGAAGGAAGGCGAGTGTTTGTGTGGGAGAGGGGGAAGGTTGAAGGGTGAGTGGGAAAGGGGAGAGTATTTGAGTGGAAGAAGGAAGGGGAGGTGTTTTGTGGAGAAGGGGAGAGGGTGTTGGTGTCGTAAAAGAGCATATGAGTGTTTGTTTGGGGAAGGAGGGGGGGGGAATATTGCGGAAAGAAGAGGGATATTTAGAACGAAGGTGTGGGGGGAGGGGGGGGGGGGCAGCGTTGTGTCTTTAATGGCTGGTTTGTTTGTTTGTTTATTTGCGTGTGCCGTTATGTACAAATGCTGTGTGAATACGTGCGGAGAGAGGAGAGAGTGATGAGAAGAGAGAGAGAGAGAGAGAGAGAGAGAGAGAGAGAGAGAGAGAGAGAAGAGAGAGAGAGAGAGAGAGAGAGAGAGAGAGAGAGAGAGAGAGAGGAGAGAGAGAGAGAGAGAGCTCGGCATGAGAGAGAGAGAGAAAGGAGGGAGGCAGAATAGGTGGATGTTGGAGCTGCCATTTCGTTAATTAACTATTTAACTTGACACAATTTAGAAGCTTTGCATAAATCCACAAAAGTTTTCTCCGACCACATCACTGTCGGGACCCACAAGTATTATTTGTCTTCTCTCACTCTTTCTCTGACACTCTTCCTTATGCCTCTCTTTCTCTTTATCAAACTCTCTTTCGGTCTCTCTCTCTCTTTCTGTCTCTCTCTATCCGTCTCTCTCGTTCTATCTGTCTGTCTGTCTGTCTGTCTGTCACTCTCTCTCTCGCTCTCTGCTCTCTTCTCTCTCTCTCTCTCTCTCTCTCTCTCTCTCTCTCTCTCTCTCTCTCTCTCTCTCTCTCTCCTCTCTCTCTCTCTCTCTCTCTCTCTCTCTCTCTCTCTTCTCTCTCTCTCTCTCTCTCACATCTTCTATACCTTTTTTTCACATTTAACTTTTTTTGTAGATTAAAGCTCAGCAAAAGGGCTAGGAATGTTTGGTAGCATATTTCCTAAAGGGAAATTTCTATAACAAAGGAATGTTGTAAACGACTTCAATATTTGCGATTCGTACCATGAATAGAGTCGGTCAAAATATGTTACGATTTTTTTCTTCTTTAAATTCTTATTTGTTAATTTCTTTTTCTTTTTTTGGAATAATGCTCTCTCTCTCTCTCTCTCTCTCTCTCTCTCTCTCTCTCTCTCTCTCTCTCTCTCTCTCTCTCTCTCTCTCTCTCTCTCTCTATCTATCTATCTATCTATCTATCTATCTCGCTCTCTCACTAACTTTCTCTCCCCCTCTCTCTCTTTTTTTTCACACACACACACACAACATACTTCAAGTATGTTGTATCCCTTGTCACCATTGTTAAGGAGTTAACCGTTACTTTCCATTTTTATATTTTTGCCTCTGTTTCTCTGTCTGCCAGTCTCTGTGTCTATCTGTCTGCTTGTGTCTGTCACTATGTATGTCTGTCTATCTGTCTGTCTCTGTCTGCTGCTCTCCTCTCTCTCTCTCTCTCTCTCTCTCTCTCTCTCCTCTCTCTCTCTCTCTTCTCTCTCTCTCTCTCTCTTCCTCTCTCTCTCTATCTATCTATCTCTATCTCTCTCTCTCTATCTCTCTCCTCTTCTATCATATATATAATACGTTCTTCACAAAACATGCGATACAACAAACATCGCTTTCCACCTTAAAAATATTCCCGATACCATTACTTGATATACAACCTAGAGTTCTATTCGAATACATCGCATATCCCTATGTCATAACATGATATACCGGCATATAACATATATCAAGACTGCGGCCATGGAACGGGATGGCAGGAGAGATATTAAAATGATTTGGTGAGTTGGATTAGGAGATAATGGAATTAATTAGATCTTCACTTTTATCCTCTACTCATTTTTATTCATCCAAAATTTCCTCTTAACTTTCTCCATTCTACTTTTTTATTATCAATTTTCACTTTTATTATTATCCTAAAGTGTCGATAAAATTAGCTCAATCGCCCGTGATACTAATCTTTATTTCTTCTACTTTATTTTATTTCTAAGGGTGTGGTGATTTCTAAGGAATTTCATCCCAAGTTTCATATCGTTTTCCATTAATCATCTGAGATAAATACGTAATTCCTGAGCGATTCCAAAGAAAACGTAATGATATTGTCGTAAACCCCATGATTTGATTTAATATGAATTGCGTTTTTTTATTTGTTTTATATACATTTGCAAGATATATTGTGCATTTGGAAACGCAAAACACTTCATAAATATCACACAATTTTCCTGTGATGAAAGTGTAGCAAGACCATTTTCTTTTCCTTTCATAAAACCTCATTATGTGCCTTCAAGTCGGAATTTTTCTTTGGAATAGGACTTGCAACTTTGGGAAGTCTTGAATGATGAAATATTTCCATAATTTATGATGTTAGCTTTATTTGACTGGTCAGAAAATTGCAACTGTTGTCGGCCGCTGAGGAAATTGGCTGAGGTGCTCTCCCTTGCCGTGTATTCTCTCTTTCTGCACACATTCTCTCTTCATCGCTCTCTCTCTCTCTCTCTCTCTCTCTCTCTCTCTCTCTCTCTCTCTCTCTCTCTCTCTCTCTCTCTCTCTCTCTCTTCTCTCTCTCTCCTCTCTCTTCTCTCTCTCTCTCTCTCTCTCTCTCTCTCTCTCTCTCTCTCTCTCTCTCTCTCTCTCTCTCTCTCTCTCTCTCTCTCTCTCTCTCTCTCTCTCTCTCTCTCTCTCTCTCTCTCTCTCTCTCTCTCCTCTCTCTCTCTCTCTCCTCTCTCTCTCTCTCTCTCTCTCTCTCTCTCTCTCTCCTCTCTCTCTCCTCTCTCTCTCTCTCTCATCTCCCTCTCACTCCCCTCCCTCTCCCTCTCTCTCTGCCCAAGCACGTACTTTAACACAAACACTTGCGCACGCGCGTGTGTGTGCGTGTGTCTGTGTGTGCGTTGGGGGTGTTTTAGTTCATGTCCGCCGAGGTTATGGCGTAATTGTGCCCAGAATCCAAACCCATTCGAACACCAACAAGCCGAAATAAAGCCATTGGAATTCATCAAAACTCAATTTATTATTAACAGTGATATACGTAATAATTCGAACCCTGGAACCTCTAGGGTGCGGGAAAGTGTGAGCGACAAGTCAGGAACTCGGCCGAAGTTTGGAAGTCCGTGAAGGCCAGAAAGGGAGGTAGAGATCAGGCGGTAGTTAGTAGATGGAGTAGTTAGTTGGTAGTTAGTTTTGTTAGGTAGGCAGTTAGGTACGCAACTATATGGTTGTTTTTTGGGGTTAGATAGATAGTTTGCACAGATGGATCTTTAGATATTGGGTAGGTAGGTATGTAGTTATGTAGTATACAGTTGATTAGATAGGTAGTTATACAGGGTTATACAGGATATTAGGTTAGATAGTTAGGCCAGATGTTGTTTGTTGTTTGTATAATAGGTTGATACACAGATGTTTCATATTGATTAGACAGGCAGTTACACAGTGCTGTTTGCCGGTAGGTTAAAGAGGTTGGTAGCAAGTAGTTAGTTTTGCTAGGTAGGCAGTTACGATAATATGTTTTTTGATGGTTAAATTGATATGGACACATACCGGATTTTTTTCTTCAGATATATGGCTACACAGATAGTTGTTGGTTGTTTGGTTAGTTAAACAGTTATGCATTTTTTTTTCTTTTTTTGATGATTAGATAGGTACGTAATATTATAGTTTAATAGTTAGATAAGTAGTACTTTGTTAGATAGTTTAGTGCTGGTGTTTTGATTCTGTAAGTGGACTACCTATAAATGCTTAGTTGCCAGATAGTGAGTTCATTGCAATATAATCTGCAATTAGAATATCAGTACAGTTCATGATTCATAATTAGTCCTTTTGTTAAACAGTAATTAGTTACCGATTAGATAATAATCATTCAGAAGTTAGATGGCAGCGATTAGCAGCAATCAGTCGATGTTTGTTAAAAAGTTATTCATAATTTTGTTATTCATATCATTGTTTTTATCATGATCATTATTACCTTTATTATTGCTATCATTATTATTGTTATTATTGTTATTATTGTTATTATTATTGTTATTATTATCACTATTATTATTATTATTATTATTATTGTTATTATTATTATCATTATTGTTATTATTATTATTATTATTATTATTATTTATTTATTTGTTTCTATATCTACTATATTTTTTAAGTTTTTATGTAGGCTTACTTAAGGAGGCGAGGCTGTTTCCATAACATTGTATAAGGAACTCAATAGCTTCTTATGAGCCTTAATCCCCTAGAAGAATGTAGTAAACGTATTTTTTTATTACATTTTATAATCTACAGTACTATTTTCCTCTACTTCATCACTAATGACGAAGATGTAGAAGCACCTTTAATCTTCTCATGGTTAAAAAAATGGATAGAAAGAAAGAAAAAGAAGAAAAAAAAAGAATTTTTACCAATGACAGTGTTGCCAAAGGCGACTCAGTGTCCCCGTCTCCTTGGTTGCGCTTCAAAGCACACACAGCGACGCGGTAGCAGTGTGTGGTAGGAATAGCAACACCTGCTTGTGACGTCTGCTGAAAAGGGGTGACAGTAGGGGGAAGGGAGGAGAGAGGGAGAGGGAGGGGGAAAAGGGGAGAAGGGGGCGAGAGAATGATGAAGACGAGGAATAGGGGAAGGGAGATGGAAGGGTGAAGGGAGAAGGGAGAGGGAGAAAGGGGCGAAGGGAGAATGGGAGTGAGAAAACGAGGGAGAGGAGGAGGGAAATGGGGGAAGGGAGGTTGAAGGGTGAAGGGAGAAGGGGAGTGAGAGAACGAGGAAGAGGAAGAGGGACAGAGGGAGAGAGAGAAGGGGAGAGTGGAGTGAGAGGAGAGGGACAAGGGGAGGAAAGGGAGAGAGAGGGGTGAGAGAACGAGGGAGAGGAAGAGGGACAGGGGAAGGAAATTGAGAGAATGAGGGAGGGGCGAAGGGAGAAGGAAGAAAAGAGAATGCGAGATAGGGGAGAGGATAGGGTGGGATGAAGGGAGAATGGAAAAGAGGGTGTGATGGATAGAGGAGAAAGAGGACAGATAGAATATGAAAGAGGAGAGGAAGAGTGGGAAAAAAATGAGTGAAAAATTAATGTGAAACATAAATAAGAGAAGGAAGAAGAATAGTGAGGTAGTCGGAGGGAATGAAAAAGAAGATAGGCAGAATGGGAGATAAGAAGAGAAAGAGAAAAGGGAAAAAATAAAGAAAGGAGATAAAAGCCGCCATGGATGGATTGCATGGCGACCTGCAGCGTTTGCATGACTCATATCCGCCAGGACTTACGCCGCTGAAGGATGTGATTTCGCCTCATTATCATGCACACAAAGGCATCCCCGCGACTAATAGTGTTTAGAAGAAAAAAGGAAAATGATTAAAGGTCTGAATAAACAAATCGATGAATAAATGTTTCTAACCACGGTAGAAGAATCGGAAGATGCATAAATAAACGAAGGCATGGTATGACAATTTAAGATAAATGAAGAGATTAACGAACGAATAGATTATTTGTATAAAAAAACAGTCACTGAAAACCAGTCATTGATGGAGCGAGTATTTATAGATATTTACTTTTAATGGGCTGTACTTAACTCTGTTATGGGAAATGTACGTCGAAAGCCATATTAGCTAATATGGCTTCATCAAGTACGGCAGCTGCTGTTGGTTGGAATTCCGGCCGATTTCATGGGTTCGGTGATAGATATATATGCACACGTGCACACAAACAAAACACACATGTATATATACATACACGCACAATGAAATATATATTATACATTCACACACACACAACACACACACACACAACACACACACAGCACACACATATATATATATATATATATATATATATATATATATATATATATATATATATATATATATATATATATATATATATATAGTATATATGTACATGTATATATATGTATAATACATATATATATATATATATTATATATATATATAATATATATATATATATATATAATATATATAATATGTATCATATGTACATGTATATTGAAAGCCTTATTTTAATATCATATGATAACCACTTAAAACCACCGCATATCACCACATACACTCGTGAATTTTTTATCGACCCAATCAATCTAGTCAACGAGAGAGATTTTCGTACCCGAAATGCCAGGATATAAATGTACTATATCATGTGACATAAAAAGGGAACTAGTTCGAAAAGAATAACATATAATGACTACTCTATATATATATGACACTATATATAATACTAAACTTTCGATCAATGTTTTTGATATATAGGAATGATAATATATCATTCTCCCTTCTTAATTCCTTTGCCTTTACCTTGTGTTATCCTTAACTGCTATTAGAATAAATATAAAATCTAGATACAATGATGGCGTATTCGTGTATGCAGTCACCACACCTAACACACACACAAAAAGTTATTTATATATATATATATACATTATATATACATATATAACACCTCACACACCACTATACAGGCACAATCCATACATACAAGTAACTATAAACTAACTATACTATCATATATATAACTATAATAACTATAACCTACACAATCTATAACTTACACTATACATTCATATATCAGGTATGTCGTGATCACGTAGTGTGGAACTGTAGTGTGAACTAGCTGAAGTACAGACTGATGACTCACCCACACCGTGTCGACACATACACACGATCCGTCAACACAGCACGTGACCTGTATACACACCTGCCTGTGTCGTGAATGTGTGGTGTCGTGACACGAACTAGTCGAACACCAACACACACACACGTCGCCACCCACACACACACACACACACTGCACTACATCATAGCATCACGACGCGCTCACACACGTACGTACACACGACTACGACACACACACATCACTGTACGAACACACTACACGACACATACAGCACACTGACACATCACACACACGAGTACGATCCGTCGTACGGCACTACACGTACACGCATCATCACGCACACAACACACACACACACACACACTAACACACACACACACTACACACACACACACACAACACGACAACACACACGCACACGGCACACACGAACTAGCACGCCCTGTGTACGCAGCACAAACACAACACAAACACACACCCACACATATAGGTAAGCGATATGGATAATAAGTATAGATGAAAATACAGACGGATGTGGTTTATATGCAACACAATACACACACACACCACACACACCACAACACACACACACCACACACACACACACACCACACACAATATATATAAATATATATATATATATATATATATATTAATATTATTATAGTATGTGTGTAGGAGTGGGGTTGTGTGTGCAGTGATCTCCTGTGTGAGTGCTGGTGTGCGTGATGTGGTGTGTGTGTTCGTGTGTGATGTGTGTATGTAAATCGTATTATATTAATAAAAGTATATAGTATAGTATGTATATTATAATACTAAATATAATATATAATATATCAAATTAAATAATTATAATATATATTACAGATTGCGGGAGAATATATAAATTTTCCCCGTGACGAACTCGCCACTTCCACTTATACTTAGGATGAGCTGTTAGAATGACAAATTTCACCATTTGCATAACGCTACATATCTCTTTAGCCGTTGAGTGGACGATGAAATTTTCCCAGAGCATAACCCAAATGGATACACAAATGAAAGCGTCTTTTAAGTATAATGTTATACAACGGAACTATGACATGAGTTATATAGTTTTAGGAGACAAATAAGAGTTACCGAACGCTTGAAGGATCTCCAAGTAAGTCGTGCGGTAAAGTGGAAGGCAGAGTGTGTTACCTGAAAGGTGGAACCAGTGGGGGTTATCGAGCGGATCAGGCCCATTTGACCCCCAAATTTCTCAGAATACCGCTGAATCGGGGCCCGACGCCAAACCGAAAGAGACCCTTTTGATAGATAACTGTGTGAAGCATTACTTATCTGTATGCAGAAAAGTGCATTGTATATATGAATAATCTACCATTATCAACCTAAGAATATTGAGTCTCCATACTCTGAATATATAATATAAGTTAATTCATATAATATTTATATATATAACATTCATTACTACTATAATTATACTATTTTGTAATGCTATATTTATATATATACACTAAATTTACTATATACAGATAAGTTCTACCTATAGGTTTGTATATTTAATAATTCATTCTTTATTCCCACTTCTTTATCTTTATATATATTATTTATATTAACTTATATAATCTACTTATATATATAGAGGAGCAGATACAGATCCACAAGATATGAGTATTGATGTTCTTATTACTTGTATTGAGATATTTACTTTCCTTTGTCTCTAGAGATCACCGTTGAGTGATAATAAAAACTCTGTTTTACAGCGAAAAAACTTCACAAACTCATCTGTTACCTCCGATTAGATATTCGTCCCAGATTAAAGTGTAAATGCATGTTGTTATCTGACAATTAAAAATAATCTGCTCATTTATTGTTATGACGGGAAATGCTTTGAATTTAGCAATTTTTCGTTATAATAATGAAGTAATTTGATATATGTAATAGTGTCTTATGTCTTTTGTGTTCTACTGTTTTTTAAAGCCGTATTGGTATCGCCAATTGTGAGTGTTGTAGATCATTGATTAATGACGTAGGTAGCATTTATAGAGATTTGATGTGAGATATCAATGAGTTAGACAGAGGAGATGAGACACACACGATGAGAGTAGCAGTATTCGCGAGATGGAGACGACGATGAAGAGAAATGTAACACAACAGCGCATTTATTTATTTGCTCATTTACAATTTCCTTTTTCATTACTTTTGTAAAAGTAAATCCTGTTTTTCCTTTTTTCTTTTTTATTTATTTTATATTTCTTTAATATTAGTCATAACTTTTTTTTCTACAGGCCATTCTGAAAGCTAGCTAATTCATAACCAACGAAAAAAAATGATGAAAGATTAGCCAAATTTGCGAAGTATAACATCTATGTATGTATGTATGTACGTACATAAATTCATGTATTTATTTATACTTGTATGTATTTATGTAATTAAGTATTATATATATGAATGTATATATGTTCGTATATATGTAAGTATGAATGTATGTATGTATGTATGTATTTATGTGTGTGTGTGCGTGTATGAATATATATATATATGTATGTGTGTGTGTATGTATGTATGTATGTATGTATGTATGTATGTATGTATGTATGTATGTATGTATGTATGTATGTATGTATGTATGTATGTATGTATGTATGTATGTATGTATGTTGTTGTATGTATTGTATGTATGTATGTATGTATGTATGTATGTATGTATGTATGGATGGGATGATGCATATTGTGTATTGATAAAATGCTTGTATACATGATAGAGAAATCCTTATTACTCAAGCCAGATTTATTCAAAATAAGACAATAGTTCAGAAAAATATTTTCGCGTTTTCAACGAATCTAATTTGTGCATTGTGGGTTATTTTCCCAGAGAGTGTCCTATGTATGTATGCATATGTTTATGTATATAAGTATATATCAGTATCTATATGTATAAGTAAATATATGTATGCGAGTATGTATGTATAAATTAGCATGAATATATATATATACCAGCATTGTGTATGTGCATATATCAATGTATGTAGATATTTGTATACATAAATACACATGCATGTGTATTTGTATGTGTATGTAAATAGGAATTCATATATGCATGCATTAGCAGAATAATATAGCTCTACTACAGGTATACGGACTTTACATATATACATTACCTGGTTAAAAACGAAGAGGACCCATCTCATTATCATGAAGCTGACTTGAAAAATATTTTTCATCACGACTCTTTATGATAATCGCGATATTTTCACTATGGTTTATTATGCCCCAAACACCATGCGCACGCCTGACCCTCGGTGCACACGCTATGTTAACTGGCCATAAAGCCTTCCCAAGCGCTCCTCCCGCCAAAGGCAGTCAAAAAGAGTTTCACCAAGTTACAGATTCTTATCAGGTTCCGAACGCCGAGGACACACACAGAAATAGGGTCTAAGACACACACCTTACCAACAACAAGCTATCATACACACACACACACACAACATCATCAAACAGAATCATTATGCTATAATTATTATATATATATATATATATAATATATATTAAGTGCCATTCAAATCTCTCTCTTATTTACCTTAGTGAGTTAATGTATATATATCTAATGTATGGTATATGTTTGGGGGTAGGGTTGCGCGCACACGAGAAAACGTCCATGGGGAGTAAGAAGGAGAGAGAACACATGACAGGGATGTAGAGAAAGTCACTCTAATAACGATTTAATAATTACATAAGGACCAGTGTATCAGTCTTATATAGTACCTTATAGTTGTATAATAAATCTAATATAATATAATTAATATACCGCGTTATAATATACATACATAAATTATTAGTATATATACATTATAGATAGATAGATAAGAAGATGATTTTTCGTCACTTAGAGACAGTGTGCCGATTGCCCTCCTAATAGAAGAGACAAGAGAAGGAGAGATAGATACTCGAATGTGAAGTATGAGGAGAGAGAAGAGGACGAATACCTTATTTGTTGAATTTGGGAGAGACGATCGTAAGCGGAGCATGATTTATTGATTTCCCATGAGAGAGTTACCATAATTGATGGTAAATCGTGAGATGAGAGCAGAAGGAGAGAAGTAAGAGAAATATAGATGAGAGAGAAGCAATTAGAGTAGAGGAAGAGGACGATATATAAATGCCTCTCTAGTACGGCACAAAACAGCTCACAGGACACATCGCCGAGCTACAGTGTCACCGAACATAAGCAATATCTTTTATATATGAAAGTTCGTTCGAGACCGAAACTTAGACCTAAGCGTGCGCTGAAACTGCGCCTCCA
>NW_020869184.1:492825-494033 GCF_003789085.1 Penaeus vannamei
CCCTATCCATTTCCCTTCTCCTTCCTCCCCTTCTCTCCTTCCCTCTATTTCTCTCTCTCTCTCTCTTGCGCTTCCACTCATCTCCCTCCCCTATTCATCTCCCTTCTCCTTACTCCCCTTCTCCTTTGCTCTCTAGCTCTCTCTCTCTCTCTCTCTCTTTTCTCTCCTCTCTCCCTCTTCCACTTCCTCTCATCTCCCTCCCCTATCATCTCCTTCTCCTTCCCCCCCTTCTCTCCTTCCCTCTATCTCTCTTTCTCTCTCTCTCTCACTCTCTCTTGCGCTTCCTCTCATCTCCCAACACTGCACACAAGACGCGAATCTGCCTTCACCTCTCATCACTCGGCGAAATTGCATACTTTCGTGCACTTATTAGATTTTTCCCCCTCCTTCTTATCTCTGTTTACTCCGTTTTCTTCCTCTTTTTTGTTCTATCTCCTTCATCGTCCGCGGATCTGTCTTGGGACGAGCTCACTGCCATGTTAACGGATGCTTGAAATGAGTTTTCTTTTTGCATTTTTCTTTTTGCATTGTCGCGTGTTCTTGTCTGCACATTCTTTGGCTGTACAGCTGTTTATGTTTTATGGTGTATATCATATATAGCGTGCACTCACACATACATACACACACACACACACACAAGCAGTCCCACGCATACACACACATTCACAAAACAATCACACACTATACAACTCACTCTGACTCTCTCTCTCTGCTCTCTCTCTCTCTCTCTCTCTCTCTCTCTCTCTCTCTCTCTCTCTCTCTCTCTCTCTCTCTCTCTCTCTCTCTCTCTCTCTCACCCACTCATTCCCGTCCCTCCCTCCCTTCCTCTCTCTCTCTCCTCTCTCATTCCTTCCTCCCCCCCTCTCTCTCTCTTTCTCTGTCTCTTTTCTTTCTCCCTCTTTCCTCTTCTTTCCTTCGGGTCTCTCTCTCTCTCGCTCTCCTCTCTCTCTCTCTTCTCTCTCTCTCTCCTCTCTCTCTCTCTCTCGCTCTCTGCTCTTCTCTCTCTCTCTCTCTCTCTCTTCCTTCCCCAATTCTTCTTATCTGCACGTGTGCTTGCATGTTGTCAATATAAAACTCCCAATTTAAAACCGTAATTCGTCCAAATTTTCGGAAACTACATTCTTTTCTTTCTTTTCTTTTTAGTTTTTCTTTTTTCTCTCTTCTATTAATTTGGCTTCTGTTTTAACCCCTTTACCATTGCGATCCAT
>NW_020869184.1:502311-504811 GCF_003789085.1 Penaeus vannamei
CATAATAAAATAATAATGATAATGATAATTATAATGATAATCATAAAGAAAACAACAACAA
Organism: Penaeus vannamei; assembly: GCF_003789085.1. Taxonomy (NCBI): domain Eukaryota; kingdom Metazoa; phylum Arthropoda; class Malacostraca; order Decapoda; family Penaeidae; genus Penaeus; species Penaeus vannamei. Next base: position 502,373 of record NW_020869184.1, read on the forward strand.
CAATAACAATAATAACAACAATGGTAATAATAAACATCATAATAATAATAACAGGGATAATAATAACATAGTAATAATGATAATAATAATGATCATGATTATGATGATTACAATGATGATAATGATGATGCTTATCATATCAGTAATAATGATAATAACAGTAACAATAAGTATGATGTTTTTACTAAATTATCAAATAACATTTCTTTAAAATCAGACGTCAATATTAAACTGACTGATATTGCATATGCTTGAACTATATATCACTGTTGCGATATTAAGCAATTTTGCAAGTTAAGTTGTCGCCTAAGCAATATGTTACATGTTGCAGTTGAGACAATATGCAACGCTGGCAGCATTATATATCATGTAAATCAATGTGAGAATATTGGTAGGTCGTGTTAATGCTTTGAACGCGGGCTTTTGTTGTCGTGTTTTCAGTGTTGATTCGTTGTGAATATCATTGCTGTTTTCGACAATATAGTCTAGAGTTTCGTTTGAGTCTTTGGCGCTGTTCGGAGGTTAGAGAAGCTTGTTCGTTTAATTCTGAAGGTGGGGAAGGAAGATGTAAGGTCAGCATTGTTTGTTATTGATTACCGTGGCCATAAACTTAAGGGACGGACGGACACACACACACACACACACACACACACACACACACACACACACACACACACACACACACACACACACACACACACACACACACACACACACACACACACACACACACACACACCACAGAGTGAGTGAGTGAGAGAGAGAGAGAGAGAGAGAGAGAGAGAGAGAGAGAGAGAGAGAGAGAGAGAGAGAGAGGAGAGAGATGATAGAGAGAGAGAGAGAGAGATGAGAGAAGAGAGAGAGAGGAGAGAGAGAGAGAGAGAAGAAGAAGAGAGAGAGAGAGAGAGAGAGAGAGCGAGAGAGAGAGAGAGAGAGAGAGAGAGAGAGAGAGAGGGACGAAAAAAAGTCGACTTTTGACCTAGGAGTTCACCAATTTCAGGAAGGAACTAACGAGATAACTGCTTTATTAACGATGTTGCAATTACAAAAGTAGTGAAAACAATTGTAACATTAATTTTATGAAAATTATTATCAGTCACTTTTATACATATTAGTATTTTCATTTATTCTTATAGGATATCTTGATAATGCATTAAAAAAGGAAATGAGTGAGAAAGCTCATCAAACGATTGAATAAATTTATCTCCCAATAACTGTTGCGCTGAAAATATACAATTGCAGGAACAATTTGTTTAATGTGAACAATTGGTATTGCTGTTGTTGTTGTTACTGTTACTATTCTTTTTGTTGTTGCTGCTGCTGCTACTTCTGCTGTTGGTATTTTATGCTTATCTAATGCTTGAATCCTGCAATTGAGCTTTTAAAAAAATGAGCATATCTGTTCAAATACTTTGATGCCATACTGATTATCTGAGAGGGTTATATATTGTTTTTGTTGGCAAGTGCACCTTGTTTTAACTCGTGTACTTTCTTGAGAAGTCTCTTCACTGTTGTTCTATACCTGTGAAGTAACTATGATGTGCAAGCAGTTTTACCTTTCCTTTTTACAGGAATTTGTTCGGAGATCAGGATTTCCATCAGGGTCGAATACAACAACAGGTAGAATGAAAATGATTCTCTGTTTGTGGAAGATAATCAGCAGGAATAAAGGATACATTATGGATAAAATACATGTAGAGAATAATGATAATCATACCAAAACAAATAATAATTGTTATATAAAATCCAAACTGTAATTCATGCACTGCCATATAAAATATATGTACATTCACAAATGAATAATTTCATAATAGAAATATAATCAATAATGTATTATTTTATGATTCATAGTAGTATAGATTTGTGTTCAGTTATGATAGCGTCCTCTCTTACATAGAGGAGGTGGTATAAAGAGATGAACTTATGCTCGTGCCTGATATTAGACTCATTTCCTCGTTTGAGGGTATTCCTTGTGCTAAGTTGTAACAATACAACTAAGTACTAAAATACCTGCTTCCTTTATTAATTATATAAGGATTTTAATAAATCCATATGCAATTTGATGCATGGGAATTTAGAGATAAGATAGCGTCCTCAAATCAAACCAAAGGTGATGTCCTTTCCCCCAAAAATGGTGCTTTCATCATAGGTTACTAACTGGACTTGTGATGGTTCAGCTGTAGATTGCAATTTTGTATATCAATTTCAATCATATATTATATTTTAGTTAATGTTTATGCAATATACTAGTTAATGCTTTGAACGATTTCAAATTTTGAATAAGTCTTTGACTTTTGTTTAGAACAAAACAGGCATTGCCGAGTTCATATGGGTGTTGTTGAAATATTTGCAGCTTGATATTACTTTGAGAAGATATATAAAAGAATTATGGGTATCAGTTCCTTTTGACCAATAGAGTAAATGAAGACGGTATTGAAA
>NW_020869184.1:557311-559811 GCF_003789085.1 Penaeus vannamei
ATAATTATGTAACACAAAATCATAATAATGGTAATAATCGCAGCTGCAACAATAATATCATGGTAACTAGCATTAATTATATTAATGCTAGTACTAACAAAAAGAAGGAAATTTTCCTAAAACTTTTCAAGATATTAATAATGAAAACTCTCACGACTCCATATAAAGAACAAAACCCAAAAAGAATATGAATTGAACACAGAGAAGGACAGTCAACGAGCCATTACGTCACCGGTATACACAAATGGTCCCTGAAATATCTCTTTGGGCGCCCTCAATGTGGCGATAACTCAGGAATTGTGGCTTGGGTGCTGTGTCTTTGTATTGTTTAGCCTTTAGGTTCTTTGTCTATCTATTTGTATACTTAGGTATTTGTTTGTTTGTTTATTTGTTTATTCGCGGTTGTGTTGGTGAGTGGTTTAAAAAGTGAAAGTGGAAGTGGGGATGCTCTTTCTTTCTATCTTATTTCTGGGCATGTGTTTTCTAAATATCTATCTGTCTGTCTATATATATATGTCTATCTGTTTATCGTTCTGTCTGTTTTCTATCTGTCTCATTTTCTGGTGTAAGAGGTGTTATTCTCTTTCTCTCTCAATCTCTCTCACTCTCTATCACCCTCTCTCCCTTCCTCCCTCTTTTTATCTTTCGATTATATTTCCACCCTCTCTCTCTCTCTCTCTCTCTCTCTCTCTCTCTCTCTCTCTCTCTCTCTCTCTCTCTCTCTCCTCTCTCTCTCTCTCTCTCTCTCTCCTCTCTCTCTCTCTCTCTCTCTCTCTCTCTCTCTCTCTTTCTCATACACACACATATCATAAGGGACTTTTTGATAAACAAAAAAGTAACGAAAAAAGCATAAAGTAGCAATTTTTCATATATGTATGTATGTAGATGATGGATGTATATATGTAGATATAGATATATAGTAGATATAGATAGATAGAGATTAGATAGATAGATAGGTAGGTAGATAGACAGATTATAACATTCATATATATGCTCACGCTGTAAACATATTGCTTTCTTCAGGGACCGAGCTGAGCGTTCCTCCGCCGCCCTTCCCTTCCGCGTCGCTTCTCCAGTCAAACTACTTCACACGAACCGAGGTTACTTGCGCTTAATCCTTTGGCGACGAACGAAGAGAGGATAAGACGAAGAGCGGAAGTTTGGTTGTTGTGTCCGTGTTCTGTACAGCAAGTTTGATGTGTATGTATTTATGTACTGATATGTAGTTGTATGTTCTTAATGTTATTGATATTGATTTGATGTATATATGTATTGTACACTGATATATAGTTCTTAATTTATTGATAACGTAGAATGTACGCATAAACACACGCATACACGCATATATGCATACATACACAGATGTATGCAACACACACACACACACACACACACACACACACACACACACACACACACACACACACACACACACACACACACACACACACACACACATATATATATATACATATATATATATATATATATATATATATATATATATATATATATATATATATATATATATATATATATATATGTGTGTGTGTGTGTGTGTGTGTGTGTGTGTGTGTGTGTGTGTGTGTGTGTGTTGTGTGTCTTGTGTGTGTGTCTGTGTGTCTATCTATATGTATATGTTTACATTTGATTTTCTTGTTTGCGTGCTAAATGCTATCTATGGCAATGATATATCAATGCACATATATGTACATGGCTAATCGGAAATACGTGCTTGCATACATGAATGCACAAATTTGCATACAGACACTATCTCTTATATAGAGAGAAAGAGGTGTAGGTATGGATATACATACGTATACATATGCATGCAGACAGATTCTGTTGACTTTACTGTTTAGTATGTTAAAAAAGTACGCTGACAGAGAATGACACAGGTATTTGAGAGAGAGAGAGAGAGAGAGAGAGAGAGAGAGAGAGAGAGAGAGAGAGAAAGAGGGGGAGAGAGAGAGAGTGAGAGATTGAGAGAGAAAGGGGGGGAGAGAAAGAGGGAGAGAGAGAGAGAGAGGGAAAATAAGAGAAATTTTTGAGAATAGATTAGAATTAGAAATAAAAGAGAAGTGAAAACAAGATAATGCATGAAAAAAACATAGAAAAGAATCAGATGAAAGATCGAACGAAAAAGAAAGAAGAAAAGGAAAGAGAAAATAATCGATATCAAAAGACAGACAGAAAGATAAACGATAAACACAGAACAAAGAAAACTGAAGATTCCGCCTCACTGTAAACAAACAGACACAAATCACCCTCGACACGGACCCGCAGCCGGCCTCCAGCACCGCCCTGAGTCCCCCAAGCCGGAGAAGCTCAGCGGAGGAAACCCCAGCTACAGATTCCCACGTGGCGCTCTCTCACCCTCGGGTAAATTGGTGCATTAGTGAGTGAGCGCCGTATGGAAATGGGTTGATGTGGGAATGCATATAACAGGAAAAGGGGGATGGGAGAAGGGAGGGAAGGGAGGGAAGGGAGGGAGGGTGAT
>NW_020869184.1:602311-607311 GCF_003789085.1 Penaeus vannamei
TTGTCATCCGGGATTTCTATTTGTTATCCATTTCTTTCTGTCATCCGGGGATTTCTATTTGTTATCCCATTTCTTCTGTCATCCGGGATTTCTATTTGGTTAAATCAACGGCATTCTTTCCTGTCAGTCGTTATCCGGATTTTCTATTTGTTATCCGGCATTTCTTTCTCCTCATCCGGGATTTCTATTTGTTATCCGGCATTTCTTCTGTCGTCCGGGATTTCTATTTGTTATCCGGCATTTTCTTCCTGTCATCCGGTTTCTATTTGTTATCCGCTTTCTCTCTGTCATCGCGCTGGGATTTCTATTTGTTATCCGGCATTTCTTTCTGTCATCCGGATTTCTATTTGTTATCCGGCACTTTTCTTTCTGTCGTCCGGGATTTCTATTTGGGTTATTGTTTCTTTTGTTATCCGGCATTTCTTTCTGTCGTCCGGGATTTCTATTTGTTATCCGGCATTTCTTTCTGTCTCCGGGCTCTCCGGCATTTCTTTCTGTCGTCGGGATTTCTATTGTTATCGGCATATTCTTTCTGTCATCCGGGATTTATTTGTTATCCGGCATTTCTTTCTTATCCGGGATTTCTATTTGTTATCGGCATTTCTTTCTGTCGTCCGGATTTCTATTTATTATCGGCATTTCTTTGTCATCCCGGGATTTCTATTTGTTATCCGGCATTTCTATTCTGTCATCCGGGATTTCTATTTGTTATCCGCATTTCTTTCTGTCGTCCGGGATTTCTATTTTTATCCGGCATTTCTTTCCTGTCGTCCGGGATTTTCTTTTATTTTATCCGGCATTTTCTTTCTGTCATCCCGGGATTTCTATTTGTTTATCCGGCATTTCTTCTGTCATCGGGATTTCTATTTGTTTATCCGGCATTTCTGTCATCCGGGATCTTCTATTTGTTATCCGGCATTTCTTTCTGTCATCCGGGATTTCTATTTGTGTTATCCGGCATTTCTCTCTGTCATCCGGGATTTCTGTTTGTTATCCGGCATTTCTTTCTGTCGTCCGGGATTTCTATTAATCTCATTTCTTCTCTGTCATCCGGGATTTCTATTTGTTATCCGGCATTTCTTTCTGTCATCCGGATTTCTATTTGTTATCCGCATTTCTTTCGTCGTCCGGGATTTCTATTTGTTATCCGGCATTTTCTTTCTGTCATCCGGGATTTGTTATCGGCATTTCTTCTGTCATCCGGGATTTCATCCGGCATTTCTCTCTGTCATCGGGTCTGTTTGGCATCCGGATTTCTATTTGTTACCGGCATTTCTTCTCTGTCATCCGGGATTTCTATTTGTTATCCGGCATTTCTTTCTGTCATCCGGGATTTCTATTTGTTATCCGGCATTTCTTTCTCTGTCATCCGGGATTTCTATTTGTTATCCGGCATTTTCTTTCCTGTCATCCGGGATTTCTATTTGTTTATCCGGCATTTCTTTCTGTCGTGTCTATTTCCGGCATTTCTTTCTGTCATCGGGATTTCTATTTGTTATCCGGCATTTTCTTTGTTCATCCGGATTTCTATTTGTTATCGGCATTTCTCTCTGTCATCCGGGATTTCTGTTGTTATCCGGCATTTCTTCTGTCGTCCGGGATTTCTATTTGTTATCCGGCATTTCTCTCTGTCATCCGGATTTCTATTTGTTATCCGGCATTTCTTTCTGTCATCCGGGATTTCTATTGTTATCCGGCATTTCTCTCTGTCATCCGGGATTTCTATTTGTTATCCGGCATTTCTTTCTGTCATCCGCGGATTTCTATTTGTTATCCGGCATTTCTTCTCTGTCATCCGGGATTTCTATTTGTTATCCGGCATTTCTTTTCTGTCATCCGGGGATTTCTTTTGTTATCCGGCATTTCTTTCTGTCATCGGATTTCTATTTGTTATCCGGCATTTCTTTCTGTCATCCCGGATTTTCTATTTGTTATCTGGCATTTCTTTTCTGTCATCGGGAATTCTATTTTGTTATCCGGCATTTCTTTCTGTCATCCGGGATTTCTATTGTTATCCGGCCTTTCTTTCTGTCATCCGGGATTTCTATTTGTTATCCGGCATTTCTTCTTCTCATCCGGATTTCTTCTCGGTTGTTATCCGGCATTCTCTTTCTGTCATCCGGGATTTCTATTTGTTATCCGGCATTTCTTTCTGTCATCCGGGATTTCTATTTGTTATCCGGCATTTCTTTCTGTCATCCGGGATTTCTATTTGTATCCGGCATTTTCTTTCTGTCATCCGGCCGGCCATTTCTTTCTGTCATCGGGATTTCTATTTGTTATCCGGCATTTTCTTTTCTGTCATCCGGGATTTGTCTTTCTTTTATCCGGCATTTCTTTCTGTCATCCGGGATTTCTATTTGTTATCCGGCATTCTTTCTTGTCATCCGGATTCTGTTTGTTATTTCTTTCTGTCATCCGGATTTTATTTGTGTATCGGCATTTCTTTTCTGTCATCCGGATTTCTATTTGTTATCCGGCATTTCTTTCTGTCTTCGGCATTTCTTATTTGTTATCCCGGATTTCTTTCTGTTATCCGGGATTTCTTTTTGTTATCGGCATTTCTTTCTGTCATCCGGGATTTCTATTTTTATCCGGCATTTCTTTCTGTCGTCCGGGATTTCTATTTGTTATCCGGCATTTCTTTCTTCGGGATTTCTATTTGTTATCCGGCATTTCTTTCTGTCATCCGGGATTTCTATTTGTTATCCGGCATTTCTTTCTGTCATGATTTCTCTTTGTTATCCCGCATTTCTTTCTGTCATTCGGATTTCTATTTGTTATCCGGCATTTCTTTTATGTCCGGGATTTCTATTTGTTATCCGGCATTTCTCTCTGTCATCCGGGATTTCTATTTGTTATCCGGCATTTCTTTCTGTCGTCGGGATTTCTATTTGTTATCCGGCATTTCTCTCTGTCATCCGGGATTTCTATTTGTTATCCGGCATTTCTCTCTGTCGTCCGGGATTTCTATTTTGTTATCCGGCATTTTCTTTCTGTCGTCCGGATTTCTTTTTGTTATCCGGCATTTCTTTCTGTCGTCCGGGATTTCTATTTGTTATCCGGCATTTCTTCTGTTCATCCGGCGATTTCTATTTGTTATCCGGCATTTCTTTCTGTCATCCGGGATTTCTATTTGTTATCCGGCATTTCTTTCTGTCATCCGGGATTTCTATTTGTTATCCGGCATCTTCTGTCCATCCGGGATTTCTATTTGTTATCCCGGCATTTTCTTTCTGTTCATCCGGGATTTTCTTTTTGTATCCGGCATTTCTTTGTTATCCGGCATTTCTCTCTGTCGTCCGGGATTTCTATTTGTTATCCCGCATTTCTTTCTGTCGTCCGGGATTTCTTTTGTTATCCGCCATTGTCTTCTGTCATCCGGGATTTCTTTTTGTGTCATCCGGATTCTATTTCTCTTCTGTCGTCTGGGATTTCTATTTGTTATCGGCATTCTTTCTGTCGTTCGGGATTTCTATTTGTTATCCGGCATTTCTCTCTGTCATCCGGGATTTCTATTTGTTATCCGGCATTTCTTTCTGTTCCGGATTTCTATTTGTTATCCGGCATTTCTTTTCTGTCATTCCCCGGGATTTCTATTTGTATCCGGCATTTCTTTCTGTCGTCTGGATTTTCTATTTGTCTATCGGCATTCTTTCTGTCATCCGGATTTCCTATTTGTTTATCATTTCTTTCTGTCATCCCGGGATTTCTATTTTGTTATCTATTTCTTTCTGTCATCTCCTCATTTGTATCGGCATTTCTTATCTGTCCATCCCAGGATTTCTATTTGTTATCCGGCATTTCTCTTCTGTCGTCTGGGATTTTTCTTATTTTTATCCGGCATCTTTCTGTCATTCGGGATTTCTATTGTTATCCGGCATTTCTTCCTCTGTCATCCCGGGATTTCTATTTGTTATCGGCATTTTTTCTGTCATCCCCGGATTTCTATTTCCGGGCGGATTTCTATTTGTTATCCCGGCATTTCTCTCTGTCATCGGGGATTTCTTTGTTATCCGGCATTTCTCTCTGTCATCCGGGGTCTAGGATTTCCGGCTATTTGTTATCCGGCATTGTCTTTCTGTCATCCGGGATTTCTATTTGTTATCCCCCGGCGCTTTCCCTTCTACTGTCGTCGGGAGTTTCTAGTTTGATTAATCCCGGCTGTATTTTCTTTTTCTGTCATCCGGGATTTCCCTATCTTGTTATCCTAGCAATTTTAGCTTTCTGTGCCACTCGCCGGGGCTGATTTCTCCTTTGTTATCGGGCACTTTCCTGTTCTGTCGCACTCTCCGGGGATTTCTATGTTGTTATCCCTGGACATTTCTTTCTGTCGCATCGGAATTTCTATTTGTTAATCCCGGCATTATTCTCTCTGTCCGTCTGGGGATTTTTCTTTGTTAATCCGGCATTTCATTCTGATCATGCCGGGCATGTTCTTGTATATCGACATTTCTTTGCTGTCCGTCGGCATTTCTATTTGTTATCCGGCATTTNGAGAGAGAGAGAGAGAGAGAGAGAGAGAGAGAGAGAGAGAGAGACGAGAGAGAGAGAGAGAGAGAGACGAGAGAAGAGAGAGTAGAGACGAGAGAGCAGACAACATACATTCCACCAACGAAATTCACAGTAAACTCATTACATGAAAAAAAACGAATTGCAAACATATCCTTGAATACTGAATAAATAGCGCGAGTTAGAGATGGTGAATGTAAAGGCAACATCGATAGTCCTTAACAAGCAACTTCCCTTGCTAATTATATATCTTTCGTCATATCACTGACAAACAAGCTATCAAAGTTATTGATTTCTTCCAAAGACAAAGGGGGAAAAAATGCTGGATAGAGTAGCCAAATCGGTCTTGTTATGTCTAATGGGTATTTCTCTCGTTCCTTTATTTCTTTCACTCTTACTTTTTTTCTATCTTACACTCCTTGTATCTTCTCTTTCACTCTATATCCTTCTGTCCCTCCTTTTTCCCTTTTCTTCTTTCTCTTCTCCTT
>NW_020869184.1:619811-624811 GCF_003789085.1 Penaeus vannamei
GCTCCAAGGAGGTTGCCATTTCTATGCTCAGCATCCTATTCCTGGCTCACTGACCAGTGAGTTCTCATGTGCCTGGTCTACATGCCACACATCTAGCAGAGCGGCCACTTACGAAAGCCTAATGCCCATACTTTAGTTCGTGGGATTGCTGTGAAGCAACCAGATTGAAGGGGCTAACTGTATCTTTTAAATCATATTGAAATATAATGGTAATCAAACCTATGGCCAATATTACAAATAAACTGACTATTCTTCACACTCCATATAGGAAAAATAATGAGAGACAATAATCTGAATAAAAGAGTCCACCATAAATCCAACAAGTGTCAGAGAAACAAAACTGGTACCCATTTTTTTCTTTCTCTTTTAGCCTGTTTATGCTGTGATCTTATTTTGTGAATTCTGTTTACACACAGATGGCTTATGCTGGAATGATATGTATACATGCCCAGTCCACTGTCTCTTTTAGCCTGTTTATGCTGTGATCTTATTTTGTGAATTCTGTTTACACACAGATGGTTTCAAGTGTTTAGTTACCAAGGAGTTAGTTGCTACACATATTTGATCTCAACCTTTTTTCTTATTCCTTGAATTTTTGAAAAGACAAGTTTTTATCTTCATTACTAATATCACATCAATAACTATGTCAATAATCATAACAATCAAATTCATATTCATAAGACTACTAAAAATAAAAAGTTTTTTTTTTTTTAAATTGAGGAATGGGGTAAAAAGGTGAGATCAGATAAGCCTAATAACTCACTCCTTGAAAACTCAATCAATGTGTAACCAAAATTAACCAAATGAAACTACATGGAATTCTCTGTATACCAACTACCCATTGGTTAAAGAGCATTAAAAAACAACACGTCACTCGTCCTCAACCTTGCACTATCCAACACAGCCTCAAGTCTTCCCCAAACCAATCAAGTTACTTACATTCTGTGCTTCCATCTTAGGGCTCTCAACGGCGATGGCAGCCTCCTCAAAATTGGCATTTGCTGAGAGTACAGCCGACAGGGAGAGCAGGGCCTCCGTGGCATCAACACTACTCTCCTGGTGGTCGCCATTGAAGAGCCTAACCGTCCAAGCATATCCTGATAGGACATTCAGGATGTTGAAGGGGATGGTTGGAGACGGGGAGCCCTTCTGCGGGAGAGGGAAAACTTCTGTAATTTTCTAGTGATGAGTGAGTGCTTGAGGAGAGGCAGATATAAAAATCAGGATTTGGGGCATCTCATAAGACTTATAATAACTTATTGTCTGGCTGACTGATTGACTGCATTTATGTCTATGATTGAATGACTATAAGTCTGCCTGACTGATTGACTGACTGACTACCTGCTTGACTAACTGTCTCTCTCTCTCTCTCTCTCTCTCTCTCTCTCTCTCTCTCTCTCTCTCTCTCTCTTTCTCCCTCTCTCTCTCAATCCTCTCTCTCTCAATCCCTCTCTCTCTCAATCCCTCTCTCTCTTCAATCCCTCTCTCTCTCAATCCTCTCTCTCTCTCTCTCTCCCTCTCTCTCTCTCTCAATCCCTTCTCTCTCTTCTCTCAATCCCATCTCTCTCTCTCTCTCAATCCCTCTCTCTCTCTCTCTCCTCTCTCTTCTCTCTCTCATCCTCTCCTTCTCTTCCTCTTCTCTCCTCTCCCCTCTCTCTCCTCTCGCCCTCTCTCTCCTCTCTCTCTCTCCTCTCCCCTCTCTCTGCTCTCCTCTCCTCTCTCTCTCCCCCTCTCCCTCTCTCTCCCCTCTCTCTCTCTCCGTCCCCCTCTTCTCTCTCCCCTCTCCTCTCTCTCTCTCCTCTCCCTCTCTCTCCCCTCTCTCCTCTCTCTCTCTCCCTCTCCTCTCCCTCTCTCTCCCTCTCTCCCCTCTCTCTCCCCCTCTCTCTCTCTCCTCTCTCCCTCTCCTCTCCCTATCTCCCTCCCTCTCTCTCTCTCTCCCCCTCTCCCTCTCTCTCCCCCTCTCCCTCTCCTCTCTCTCCCCCTCTCCCTCTCCCTCTCTCTCCTCTCCCCTCTCCCTCTCTCCTCTCTCTCCTCTCTCTCCCTCTCCTCTCCTCCCTCTCTCCCCCTCTCCTCTCTCTCTCCTCTCTCCTCTCTCTCTCTCTCTCTCTCTCTCCCCCTCTCTCCTCTCTCTCTCTCCCTCTCTCCCCTCTCCCTCTCTCTCTCTCTCCTCTCTCTCTCCCTCTCTCTCCCCCTCCCTCTTCTTCTCCCCTCTCCTCTCCTCTCTTCCCCTCCCTCTCCCTCTCTTTCCCCTCTCCTCTCTCTTTCCCCTTCCCTCTCCTCTCTTCCCCTCTCCCTCTCCCTCTCTTTCCCCCCTCTCCTCTCCCTCTCTTTCCCCCTCTCTCCTCTCTCTCTCTCTCCCTCTCCCTCTCCCTCTCTCTCCTCCCTCTCTCCCTCTCTATTCCTCTCTCTCTTCCTCTCCCTCTCTCTTCTCTCCCTCTCTCTCTCTCTCTTCAGTCCCTCCTCTCCGTCTCCCTCTCCTTTTTCTTCTCCTTCTCCCTCTCTCTCTTTCCTCTCTCTCTCCCTCTTCCTCTCTCTTTCATCCTCTCTTTCCCTCTCCCTCTCTCTCTCTCTCTTCCTCTCTCTCTTTCCATCTGAGACAACTAACAGCATGAAATGTGGCTAGTGACAAAGATTTTTTAGATATAAATTAAAGATTCCTGTTTGTTTCTATTAACCCATTTTACATGGTGACACCGATGCCAGTATCATGAAGCGCCAGATCTATTGTTAGACTCCACATACTGCCATAGAGATTCTGAAGCTCCACCCACCATCCCTGTTTCCACCAATCATGTACATCAGCGAGATATGCCCCACCCCATAACCAGAATGAGGAACTATCACTGGCAGATTCTACATCAGTTTCCCCCTCTGTGGTCTTTCCCCTGTCCTCCATATCCCTCTAACCTTTACCTCACCCCATACCCCTTCACCTGAGATGGGAGACTGTACAGGGGAGCACACTCCCCCCCTGGTTCTTCCTTTTCCTCATACACCCTCTCTCCCTCTCCTTCATTTTACACCAAATTTCTTTGAACGATTTCATATATGACAATTTTTTAATCTCTGCCTCTCGCTTTTTCTCTCTCTTGTGCGTGTGCGTGTGCGTATATGTGTGTGTGTGTGAGTATGTGTGTGTGTGAGGGGGGAAGAGAAAGAGAGAGAGAGGCAGAAACTGTATTAGATAAAGAGACTTCAGGACACAAACAAATTTCCCCCTCTCTGGTGAGAGGGGGAAATCTATATCTATGCTCATCTAAATACAAGATGCAATACTGGAAGTGTCAATATCTGATGCATACTATTTTTCAAAGTAGAATAAGCATAAATAAAAATATATAAGCATTCATACTGATGATGAAGATGAAGATGAAAATGATGATAGTGCAGATAAACCTATGCATTTCCCTAGTCTTATGATATTTTAAAATAAGTTGTTTACTGAAAGCTTAACTTACTGATATATTGCTGTTTCCTCTGAAAGAATGGATGTATATTTGGCCAGGCATGTAGACATTCCTTTTATAGCATAAAATATGGAAGCACAATAAAACTACATAAACAAGCATGAAGAAAAATATACTAAGATATACCAAGAAAGGTATACTCAGTAATAGAACAAGCCAGGTATCGTGTTACCTCACCATCACTTGACTAAGTAAGGGAACGTCTACAAGCGGCGGGCATTTAGCCACGTACGCAGGGACAATCTGGTGACCCGGGGTGATCTCCTGGACTGGTGGGACTTCTTGCTCCCACCAGGGACTCCAGGGAGGGAGTAGGTCATCGAAACTGCCTGAGTTCACTAGCTGTCGGAACTCTTGGCGCTCCTTCTCTGTGAGCTTCTTCCAGACAGCCTCACTGTCATTAAGGTCGATGTCTGGGGAGAGATAACAAATTAACAAAAGAACAAAAGTGGGATATAAAATATGGAATGGGTAAACTGGATACGATTAAATCCATTGATAGCAGAAAAAAAAGGTCACCAAAGCATATTGTGTACATTCTTACAATGCTTAAGGTATAGATTTTATGAATGACAAAAAAAGAAAAAAAATAATAAAAAAAAAAAAAAGAAAAATAAGAGAAACTGTAAAAGAGAAAATATAAACAGTAATGCTCTGTTTTGGGCAGAATTTTTCAAGACATTGTAGAGAGGTGACTTTAGCAGTGTGGTTTTATTGACAACTGCAGTCATGACCTATCAGACGAGTCAGGGCTTTCATGTAACAAAGAAATTATGTTCCAGGAGATAAGCATCTTTTCAGTTTAATTTTGGAAAGAGAAATATTCTAATTATCATTTTTGCAATTATTCTGCCACAAGGGTAAAGTGGAGAGAAAGTGGTAAGAGAGTTGAAGAAATAATCATAAAGTAGACAAGGGTAATAACATAGAAATGTAAAAATTATTTTGAAATTTCTATGTAAAACAAAAAAAACACTCAATAGAAGAATGAGGTCTCATCTTAGGAACTCTTCTAAACAATCTTCCTTTATCTTTTTTCCTTCTGAAAATTAGCAAAATGACAGATTTTGACTGCATACCTGCCATCCTAACAGCAAGGTTGTCATCATCATCATCATCCGAATCCAGAGGTTCATCCACATTATCAGGTAAAATAGTTTCGCCAGCCTCCACACGGCGCAAGATCTCAACCATTTTCTTGCGTGATTCTTCTGACACAGTCCCACTTCTGAGCTGTTGAAGGAGATGAGAAGAAACATAATTAGTATGCTTTCCATTTTGTCTGACATATTTTGGTCTTACAATATATATATAGGGTGTTATCAGATATTCAGATGTTTTCATCATTTTCTAAATCCTTTGTAAACTTAGAATATATCATACTTCTATCATTATGACTATCATATAGATAATTTCTTAAAAATTCATAAGTCCTTTCGTGATACAATCAACTAAATAACCATTACATCAAATCATTCAAGAACATATCAACACAAAAACAGACATAAAAAAGGTCTAAATTAATTACCCCAT
>NW_020869184.1:637311-642311 GCF_003789085.1 Penaeus vannamei
CAACATTCATCCATCTATTTTATCCATTTTCCACACATTCACTCATATTTTATCCATTTCCACATATTCATCATTTATTTTATCCATTTTCACATATTCCATTTCCACATATTCATCCATCTATTTTATCCATTTTCACATATTCATCCATTTCCACATATCCATCCATCTATTTTATGCATTTCACATATATTCATCCATTTCCACATATTCATCCATCTATTTATCCATTTTCACATCAATTTCATCCATTTTCACATATTCATCCATTTTCACATATATTCATCCATTTTCCACATATTCATAATTTCCACACATTCATCCATCTATTTTACCCACTTTCACACATATTCATCCATCTATTAATTCTTTTTTTTATCACGTTCCCCTTTTCTACTCAGCCGCGCTCGAAGACTGCGAGCTGCGAATGGTCCACCAGAACTCCATAAGGTTTTGGAACCGAGTGGCTTACGACGTCGAGTACGGTGGCGTGGCCTTTTCTTTCGAGGAGGGAGAGAGGCTCGCGAAGGTCCTAGGTGTGTGGGGGAGAGGGAGAGGAGGGAAAGAGAGAGGGAGATGGGGAGGGAGGGAGAGGGGGATAGGGAGAGGGGAGAGCGGGAGAGATAGGGAGGGGGTAGAGGGAGGGAGAGGGAGGGGAGAAGGGAGGGAGGGGGATAGGGAGAGGGAGAGGGAGGATAGGGAGAGGGAGGGAGAAGGGGATAGGGAGAGGAGGGGTAGAGGGAGGGAGAGGGAGGGGTAGAGGGGGAGAGGAGAGGGGAGGGAGAGGGAGGGGTAGAGGGAGGGAGAGGGAGGGAGAGGGGGAGGGATAGGGAGAGGGAGGGAGGGAGAGGGAGATAGGGAGGGGAGAGGGAGATAGGGAGGGAGAGGGAGAGAGGGAGGGAGAGGAGATAGGAGGGAGAGGGAGATAGGGGGGAGAGGGAGATAGGGAGGGAGAGGGAGATAGGGAGGGAGAGGGAGAGGGAGAGAGGGAGAGGGAGAGAGAGAGAGAGAGAGAGAGAGAGAGAGAGAGAGGAGAGAGAGAGAGAGTGTGAGAGAGAGGGAGAGAGAGAGAGAGAGAGAGAGAGAGAGAGAGAGGGAGGAGAGAGAGAGAGAGAGAGGGAGAGAGAAGAGAGAGAGAGAGAGAGAGAGAGAGAGAGAGAGAGAGAGAGAGAGAGAGAGAGAGAGAGAGAGAGGGGGGAGAGGGGAGAGGGAGAGGGAGAGAGGGGAGATGAGAGAGCTTTATTCGTTGCAGTACTAGATATTACACTATCTTATTACTTGTTATAATTTAGATGTGTACAGTGGTATTTAGTTTTGTTCATGATCACGATACTGATTGCATATCATATTTGCTATTATGCTAGTTATTATACTATTTCATTCCTTGTTAAGTTGTAGGGATGTGCAGTGGAGATTCCAGGATTCGAGTTTTATCGCTATTATGCTAGCTGTTAAATTTATTTCATTATTATTTTTTTATGTTCTTAGTGGTTTATATTATTTCATGTGTATCATTGCCTTCAGTAGTATATTATTGTTATATAATTTTATTAGTGTTTAGTGGAGCCACGTGACTTTTTTTCTTATTCGTTATGACGCTTTCAATTATTAAAGTTTATTTGTTCTTATATCATCTTGATGTTTCGATGGTTATGTTAATGTTTGATTTTACTTTCTAATTTTCCGAAGTTCTGGCATCACTGTTTTGACAACTCATCTGCAGAATTATAATGTATGAGTAGAATATTTTTAAAAACTTGAGAATATAAGTTTTTTTATTTTTTTTTATTTTTATTTATTATTATTATTTTTTACTTCAATTTCGAACGCCCTGCAGGAGACAAGGACGTGCTGATCATGGGAAATCATGGCGTCATGGTGGTCGCTCCTACCATTTCCATGGCCTTCGAGATGCTGTACTTCCTCGAACGCGCAGCTATGGTGCAGGTGAGTGCATTTAATTTAGTTTATTGATTTATACAAATACCTGCTTGGGTGGTATTGAGACTGCAATATTATGCACGGAATTTTTATAGGGTTGAGATCACGATAAACAAAAATCCATCTGACATTTAAATTGAGCTGGATTTTAAAAACAACTTGATCGACTGCAATATTATGCACGGAATTTTTATAGGGTTTAGAGAAACACATTCCCACTCAAGGTTCGTAGTTACAAGGGAAGGAAAATCTTAGTAAATACAGATTTTGAAGAATTGCTTTGAAATAAGGTGAAGAATAAATAAACTCGTAATTCAATCTAACGCCTTCGGTTCTGCATTACATTAGGATTCAAGAAGAAAAAACAACAACATATTTTTCTCGTTTGCTTTTTCTTTTCTATTTCTCTCGTTTTAGATTTATTGCTATATTAGGAACCCAGAAAAGAAAAAAAAGGCTTTTACTTATCTTTCTTTTTATTTTCCTCTTACTTTTCCATTCGTAGGTGATGGCCTTTTCCACCCAGCGCCCTTTAAAAGAAATTCCCGAAGAAGTGATTAAGTCCGTAGCCCCCGAGTACATGAAACGCGCGCAGAACTATGCAGACACTCTCTACTACGCCGTCTTCCGCGAACTCCAACGAACGCAGCCGGATTTCGAGAAGTAGTTTGACGGGGGAGAAAAGGGCAGAGCGAAGATAGGAAGAGGTGGAGGAAGATAGAAGAAATGGAAGCAATGATAGAAATGAAGATGAAGAATATCTGGAAGACTGCAAGAGACAGAGGAAACGAATACAAGGAGATAGAGTAGATTTTTGTACCTGGTGTTTTGAAGCAGAAATCTCTCGGTTACTGAAATAAGGCTATTAAAAAATTCCATAAATTCATCTCAATTATTTTTTTGCCCACCATGTTTAAAAATACAGGAGATTAATCTATACGGCATGGACGCACAAACAGGACAAATTGAAGATATTCCTTCAGAGGACTAAAAGTCGTAGTCGTTGGTATAATCTACTGACGCGAACGGTAATACTACTTATAAGAGGAAAGAGATCGTCCACTCGGCACTCCAGAATTTCATCTCTATCTTACCGGGGATTCAGGATGAAGGGGGTGGGGGGGCCCTGGTGGGGGGGGGGCTCCGTCAACCCTCCTCTCGTGCAGTCGGGTACGTCTAGTCACGGCAGTTTAGATTGGTGATTTAAGGTTTTGTCGTTTTTTGAGTTGGGAACTTTGTCTCTGGCGTGTGTGTCCGTGTTGTTAAGAATTACCTTACAAAATAGACTGGGTATGCCTGTTAGTTACTATATATATTTATATTTGCCAAAAAAATCATAATGCAAAGAATGTTTAGACGTAAGCGTGCGCGCGCGCGCGCAACCACACACACACTTCACGCACATACACGCACACACACGTACATCCACACAGAAAGTAGTAGTATAAGTAAAAGCGCTTTAACTCCTTTATTTTGAAAATGTAACAGATGAACACTGCGATACCACCGAAGGACGACTGACAACCTCAACCGGCGGTCCTGTTCCTCGCCGCAGTCGCTCGGAAACCTCGTTCGGTAGTTTGGAACGAACTGAAAGAAGCTAAAACAACACACAGTTAAAGGACAGTTGTTTACATATTACAAATGCTCACAACACTACAATACTTTAATATAATATATTTTTAATTATTTGTGACCCGCATATTATTCTACGGTAGGAAAACTTATCTATATGTTTTCAGTTTGGCTACTGCATCTATTTGTTCAATAAAATAAATACAATATATTGGAAAATTATCACTGGTCTGTACACAGTGATGAATCAAGTATGCTTAAATAGGAAAGGAGGGGATGGAAAAGTACCTAATACGAATAATATATATATAATATATATATATATATATATATTATATATATATATATATATATATATATATATATATGTGTGTGTGTGTGTGTGTGTGTGTGTGTGGTGTGTGTGTGTGTGTGTGTGTGTGTGTGCGCGTTGCGTGCGTGTGCATGTGTGCGTGTGTATGTGTGTGTATGTGTTTCTGTGTGCATATATACATACATGTATATATATAAATACACACACGTTTACATGTATGTGCGTATGTGTGTACGAGTGAATGAGTGAGTAATTGAGAGAGAGAAGAGAGGAGAGAGAGAGAGAGAGAGAGAGAGAGAGAGGAGAGAGAGAGAGAGAGAGAGAGAGAGAGAGAGGAGAGAGAGAGAGAGAGAGAAGTAACTGAACGATGAGAGTGTGTGTGTGCGTGTGGCGTGTGTGAGTGTGAAATGAATGACGGTCTCGATGTATTTCGGATAACGTATCCCCCCCCCCTTGCTAACCTCAGTTTTATTTCTCCCATTTCCCTAACTTCCCCAATGCTCCTTGCTGGAAAATGTCAGTACCCCCCCCCCCCCCCCCCCTTCGCATGTCCTCCTTTGACACATTGAGCTTGGATGTTGTGTGTGTGCCCACACACACACACACACACACACCACACACACACACACACACACACACAGTACGTCATAATGATGATAGATTGGAGAGAGAAGAGAGAGAGAGAGAAGAGAGAGAGAGAGAGAGAGAGAGAGAGAGAGAGAGAGAGAGAGAGAGAGAGAGAGAGAGAGAGGAGAGAGAGACAGCAACTTTCGCGTCTCGCTAACAATGGCGCCTATGTTATACGTAGTTAAAATTAATCAAAAGCAAGCTTAGCATCTTAAAAAGGTGATCTGGGGGAGCACGAACATCACTCATTAACTAAGGCTAACAATTACGCCAACTACGTCATCAAATCATTAGTATGCGCTTGATTTTGATTTCTTTTGTATGGATCATGGTGGACAGAATGGATATACATAAGGCATAAAAGAAACTATACATTCAAAACATGAGAAAAAAACGAAAAAACAAAACAAAAAAAAACAACGAAAAACGAACCTTAAAACTGTCCACGTTAATATAAAATTCACAAAATAAAAGCACAAAAAAATAAAAGCACAGTATCCAACCTAGACTGCCGATCCCCTAAAATCCCAAAATGAGCACTTGT
>NW_020869184.1:657311-667311 GCF_003789085.1 Penaeus vannamei
CTCTCTCTCTCTCTCTCTCTCTCTCTCTCTCTCTCTCTCTCTCTCTCTCTCTCTCTCTCTCTCTCTCTCTCTCTACCCCCTTATTACATTTTTTCTGCTGGAATGCCTCCTTCAAACAGCGAACTCATAAAAGCGAAATCAAGCAAGGCGTACGTACTATTCATGTTTATTCAATACCTCATTATTATATTTATTTTGTGATGTCATGAGAAATGCAACTGCTGCACATACTCCATGAATTTATAAGGAAAGAGCGATAAATGATGAAGAAAAAAATCCAAATTGGTACATTGTGATTGATGAATGATTCATTTTCATGCTTTATTCATACCTCTTCTCTTCCGCTTTCTCTTTGTCTTTCCGGTATATTCCCAATTACTTTTTTTTCTCTCCCTTTTTTCGATTATGATAACAGCAAAAATAATGATAATGCTAATCTTAACAATGATGATGATGATGATTATGATGACAACGAAAAAAATGATACGATGATAATAGTAATACTAACTATAACTATTATTATTATTCCTCTCATTATCATTTCATTATTCTTACTACTGCTTCTACAGTTATTACTATTACTCCTCCTCCTCCTTTATTATCGCCACCCTTCGCTTTATTGCTTTCATTTGATTAAAAAAAAAAAAAAAAAAAAGTAGAGGACCAGACATAGAGAAAAATGGATCCCAAAGTTGAGAGCAAACTTTCGAAAATCCTTTACATATGAAATCATTCGTTTATTGACGAGGAATTGATTGTATAAATGTATTTTTTTTTCTCTCTCTCTTTCGCGTGTATATTGCCTTTTGTATCACTTGACTTATTCAACACTCTAGGCTGTCCGCGTGCTAGTTTTTTTTTCTCTCTCTCTTTTTCTTTTCTCTTTCTCTGTCTGTTTCTGTCTTCCTCTATCTTTTTCCCTATTCTCTGTCTGTCTGTTTATTTGTCTTTCTCCTGTCTCTCTCTCTTTCTTTCTTTTTGTTTTCTGTCTGTCTATTTATCTGTCTCTCCTGTCTCTCTTTCTTTCTTCTTTATCTGTCTGTCTTTCTATCTCTTTCTTTCTACTGTCTCTTTCTCTATCTCTCTGTCTTCTCCTATCTATCCCTCTTTTTATCTTTCTATGTCTGTCTGGTTATCTGTCTTCTCCTATCTATCCCTCTTTTTATCTTTCTCTGTCTGTCTGTTTATCTGTCTTCCCCCCCCCCTCTCTCTCTCTCTCTCCTCTCTCTTCTCTCTCTCTCTCTCTCTCCTCTCTCTCTCTCTCTCTCTCTCTCTCTCTCTCTCTCTCTCTCCTCTCTCTCTCTCTCTCTCTCTCTCTCTCTCTCTCTCTCTCTCTCTCTCTCTCTCTCTCTCTCTCTCTCTCTCTCTGTCTGTCTGTCTCTGCTGTCTGTCTGTCTGTCTGTCTGTCTCTCTCTCTCTCTCTCTCTCTCTCTCTCTCTCTCTCTCTCTCTCTCTCTCTCTCTCTCTCTCTCTCTCTCTCTCTCTCTCTCTCTTCTCTCTCTCTCTCTCTCTCTCTCTCTCGTCTCTCTCTCTCTCTTCTCTCTTCTCTCTCTCTCTCTCCTCTCTCTCTCTCTCTCTCTCTCTCTCTCTTCTGTCTCTGTCTCTTGTCTGTCTATCTCTCTCTCTCTCTCTCTCTCTCTCTCTCTCTCTCTCTCTCTCTCTCTCTCTCTCTCTCTCTCTCTCTCTCTCTCTCTCTCTCTCTCCTCTCTCTCTCTCTCTCTCTCTCTCTCTCTCTCTCTCTCTCTCTCTCTCCTCTCTCTCTCTCTCTCTCTCTCTCTCTCTCTCTCTCTCTCTCTCTCTCTCTCTCTCTCTCTCTCTCTCTCTCTCTCTCTCTCTCTCTCTCTCTCTCTCTCTCTCTCTCTCTCTCTCTCTCTCTCTCTCTCTCCTCTCTCTCTCTCTCTCTCTCTCTCTCTCTCTCTCTCTCTCTCTCTCTCTCTCTCTCTCTCTCTCTCTCTCTCTCTCTCTCTCTCTCTCTCTCTCTCTCTCTCTCTCTCCTCTTCTCTCTCACTCACTCCACTCTCTCTCTCTCTCTTCTCTCTCTCTCTCTCTCTCTCTCTCTCTCTCTCTCTCTCTCTCTCTCTCTCTCTCTCTCTCTCTCTCTCTCTCTCTCTCTCTCTCTCTCTCTCTCTCTCTCTCTCTCTCTCTCTCTCTCTCTCTCTCTCTCTCTCTCTCTCTCTCTCTCTCTCTCTCTCTCTCTCTCTCTCTCTCTCTCTCTCTCTCTCTCTCTCTCTCTCTCTCTCTCTCTCTCTCTCTCTCTCTCTCTCTCTCTCTCCTCTAGTCAATGCTTCCGAAGAACGAATGGCAACATCGACGTGAGATTTGCGTGAGAAATTGGACACGTTTTGCATAATTCCACTTATTCATTTATATATTAATTTTATCATTACACATGTTCTTTTCTTTCGTTCTTTCTCTCCATTTATTTACTCAATGATCCATCTACTTATTCATCCACTCCCAACTACATCCATCTGTCTACCGAACCACTCATCCACATACCCAGCTACTCTACCATCTGGTCATCCTCCTGTCATATGTTTTTATTTTTTATTATTTATTTATTTATTTTTTTTATTTTATTATTTGTTTTTATTTTTTTAGCAAATTCGTATAATGATGTGGAATCCAAGTACTGCACTCTGCAACATACGTAATTGCAGGAAGTGTTATTTAGTTTTATTTATTTTTATTTACGCTGATATGTTGTTCGTGATAAATATTGCTCGAATGTATGTGGAGAAAACACAATGTTCCGTAATTAATGCTAAGAAAAGTCACTGATAATGGCAACGTGACTTTCCTTTTTCATTCCTTCTAATTATCCATCTTTTCTTCATCTTTCTCAATAATACGGTGGGGAATAAAAGAAGGAAGTAAGGTGGAAGAGGAAAGGATGAGGCGAACAGATGAATTATAAATGCCATGATAAGCATAACCTTTCGATTCTCCCGGTCGCCCAGCTGGTCCGCTAAGTGAATCCGATCCTTTCGCATAAGTTCGAAGAGCGTATAAGTGTATAAAGTTATTCGAATGCTAATCGGTTTCGTCACATAGTTTTATCATAGATGTCTGTTTTTATATTTTTTAGATGATATTTAATAAGGAGAATATGCATGGAATTGGAAAAAATCGGAAGAAATAGCTAGAAAAAGGAATTATTAAAAGTCATAAGAAGCTATAGATAAGTAAGTAATGACAAGAAAAAAAATGTGCTAGACAGCTATAGATAAATAGGACAATAGAACGTGAAAAAAAATAGATTGAGGAAAATGAGAGAAAGCAGAGATCGGTCGCCGAGGAATTAGGAAGAGAGAGAAGGAGAGAGAGAGAACGCGTGATATAACATGACCGGATCTTGCATATTGCAGAAGAACAAGTCCCTCACTTCATCGCTTTTCTTAATGCTGTCATTCATACATGTCTCGGCATACTTCATTCTTCGATTTCCTCCAGATTTGGTTTATTCTCTTTCTTTTTGCTCACGTCTCCTCCTCTTTCTTTTATTTATAGTGTCCTTGATTGGCGTTTTCGATTCTTCCTTTTTTTCACTATTTTATCTCATTCTCGCGTATCCTTTTACTCCCCTTTCCTAATTCCCGTCTTCCGTATATACCCCTTTCCGTCCCCATTCCCCCGCCCCTTTTCTCCTCTCCCTCCCCCTCCCCTCCCCTCCCTCCCCTCCCCCTTCCCCACCCTTTCCCTTCCCCTCCTCTCCCTCCCTTCCACTCTCTCTCTCCCTCCCCCTCCTCCTCTCCCTCCCTCTCCCTCCCCCTTCCCCTCCCTCCTCTCCCTCCCCTTTCCCCTCCTCTCCCTCTCCCTCCCTCCCCTTCCTCCCCAACCCCTTCCCCACCTCTCCCTCCCCCGCCCACGAGCTAACCGGAAGAGGGCGTGCGTGCCGAGCCTCTTAGAATGAATAACGGGCGCCCATGCCGAGGGATTCTGGCGCGTGTCCGATAAACGCCTGATTTATGCATGGCGGAGGGGGGGGTGGGGGGGGGGGGGGGGTGGGATGTACGTGCTAGGAGGCACTGGCTTCCTGGAGAGCCATAGCGAGTGCCTCTCCTAATGCCGCTCTTTAGACCACGCCCCTTTGGCTCCGCCTTCCTCTCTCGCCCACTACCTGTGCTGGGAGGCATCAGAGCGTGTGGGAGATAGATAGTGATGGTTTTATTATTATATCATCATTATTATTATTCATATTATATTATTATTATATTATTATTATTATATTATTATATTATTAATATTATTATTAATACGATTAATATATTATTATTATTATTATTATTATATTAATATTATTAATTATCTATTTTGGATCATTTTTTTTCTATTCTTATTATTACCTCTTTTGGATCAGAATAGCTATTTTCTAAGTGAGGATTTGTTGGCTATTCCTACTACGTGTGTTGGAAAAATATAGTGGCATAACTATAATGCTTAGATTTCACGACTTGAGGAGGAGTTAGTTATAAGTAAATGCAAAAGTGAAATTACTCGCAAGAAAATAATACATGAAAATGAAATTATCAATAATAAGTAAAAAAGGTAAACAGAAAAAAAAGAATACGCATATTATATACAAAACTCCTCGCCGTAACCCTGAAATAGCCCATGATCCAAAACGTAAACAAACGCCCCCCCCCTCGCGTCCTATAACCTCCGGAACAGAACCCGGACCTAACCCTTCCTTCCTGCTTCTTCCAGCGCGCTACGGGAGGCCAGGATTCAGGCCGAGCTGGATAGGATAGCACCAGATCCTTCGGTTTTGAAACTCGAAGGAAGGAACGTGTGTGGACTCCTGGACAGCGCCTCTCCCTCGCGACCTTTCGTCATGAATTTCGGGTCATGCACGTGACCTACGTTCATGGCCAGCTTGGAGCGGTTCCATGAGGTGAGGGTGCGGGTGAGGTGGAGGGTGGGAGGTGGGAGGGGAAGGGGGAGGGAGGGAAGGAGAGGAGGAGAGGGGAGGTGGAGGAGGAAGGTGGGAGAGGGAGGAGGAAGGAGGAGGGAGGGAGGGGAGAGGGAGGAAAGGGGGTGGAGGAGGAGGGTGGGAGAGGGAGGAGGAAGGTGGGGGGAGGGAGGAAAAGGGAGGGAAAGAAGGAGAAAGGGAGAGGAAGAAGTTTAGGAGGGAGGGGAGGAGGAGGAAGGGAGGGAGGGAGTGAGTAGTAGGAGGGGAGGGAGGGAGGGAGAGGAGAGGAGCGCTAGAGTAAGAAGGGACTTAAAAATTATTCAACATGTTTATTTTTTCACTTCCTTGTAGTCCTTATTTTTTTTATTGTTTTAATTCATCAAATGCCTATCTCTCTGTCTCATTGTCTTCCCTACCATCTCTGTATTTCTTGTATTCTCTATCCTTTCCCTCTCCTCTCTCCCTCTTAACCATTCCTTCCCTCTCCTCCCTCCCACTACCCACCTATCCCCCTCTCCTCTCCATTCCCTCTCCCTCTCCTCATTCTCCATTTTTCCATATTTCCTCCCTCCCACCATCTCTCCATCTCTCTCCCACCGCCTCTCCTCTCTCCCACCCTCCCACCGTCTCTCCCTCTCCCTTCCTCCCCCTATCTCTCCTCTCTCCTTCCTTCTCTCCTGTCTCCCACCCTCTCCTCCCTCCTCCCACTATCTCGCCTCTCTCCCTTCTTACCTCCCTTTCTTCTACCATCTTTCCCACCTCCCTCCCTCCCACCGTCTCTCCCACCGTCTCTCCTCTCCCCCTTCTTCCACCCTCCTCCCTCTCTCCCTCCCTCATTCTACATCCTCCCTCTCTCTCCGCAGATGACTGAGGACTACTCCGAGCTGGCAGACTTCGCCCTCGTGTACACCGCGGAGGCACACCCCATCGACGGATATTTTCTCAAAGACAACTTGCAGATTCCGAAGCATAAGTAGGTGTCTTCGGGGAATTGATTGGATGTCTGTCTGTCTGTCTGCGGTGGTTGTTTTGTGCGGGTTGGGGTGTGTGCGTTGTGTGAAGTTGGTTGTATTGTTGGGTGGTTGGTTATTGCCTGCTTTTGATGGTTATATGTATTATGATGGTAGAAAAACCCACAATATACAAACTAGATTTATTGAAGAAAGTGAGAAAGTGTCTCACTTTCTTCAATAAATCTAGTTTGTACATCGTGGGTTTTTCTACCATAGTATCAACACGGTAGTGTGTTATTCTATTATTATGTGTTTTTCTATTATTATTTCTAGTATTATGATGATAAAAAGAAAGAGAGAAAGAAAGAAAGATTATTCAAGTCACCGCTTCGACAATGTATGTGTTTTGTAGCCAATGGGTAGTTTAGGCGTATCTTTTGGAAGAGGCATTCGTTAGTTAAAGTTTCCCTCGCTTATTTTTCTTTTGTGTCTGTCTGTGTGTCTGTCTCCCTCTGTCTCTCTGTCTCTGTCTCTGTCTCTGTCTCTGTCTCTGTCTCTGTCTCTGTCTCTTCTGTTCTCGTCTCTCTGTCTCTCCTGTCTCTCGTGTCTGTCTCTGTCTCTTCTCTCTCTCTCTCCTCTCTCTCTCTCTCTCTCTCTCTCTCTCTCTCTCTCTCTCTCTCTCTCTCTCTCTCTCTCTCTCAGGTTAGGTTAGACTAGGCTTAGATTAGGTTTTTATTATGGTTGATATTAGGTTAGGTTAGGCTAGATTAGGTTAGGTTACGTTACGTTTTTATTATGGTCGATGTTAGGTTAGGTTAGATTAGGTTAGGTTTGGCTAGTTTATGTTAGGTTAGGTTAGGCTTAGGTTATGTTAGGTTTGTTTAGGTTTTGTTTTTGGTTCTTAGGTGGTTAGGGTTTTAGGTTAGGTTAGGTTAGGTTAGGTTAGGTTAGGTAGGGTTAGATTAGGTTAGGTTAAGTTATATTTGGTTAGGTTAGGTTGATTTAGGCTAGGTTAGTTGGGTTTGGTATGTTAGGTTAAGTTAGATTAGATTAGACAAGGTTAGGTTTTTATTATGGTTGATGTTATTCCATCTGTTCTTTATCATCATGATCATCACTCTCGCAGACTCTCAACATTCACCTTATTTTCGCAGAAACTACAAAACTCCAACCCGCCCACCACATAACCCCCCCCCCCCCCCCGAAAATCCCTCACAAATACCCCACCATTCACTCACACCTCCTACCATCAACCCTGGTTATCAACCCTCTCGCCATTCCCATCTTTAGCGAAAACGGAACAAAACCCCCACAGATAACCCCACCATTAACCCCGCCCCCCCTCTCTCCTGCAGGACGCTGGAAGAACGTTACAAAGCCGCCAGCTGATGTTGGACCAGCAGCCGCAGTCCTGTCCAGTGCTGGTGGATAGGCTCAGCGACGAGGCTAACAAGGCCTATGCAGCGAGTCCGGGGCGCTTGTATATCGTGCTTGAAGGCATTGTGGTGTATAAGGGTGGGCAGGGACCCCTGGGTTATAAGGTTTGTTGGTGTTGGTTGTTTGGGTGTTTTTTAACCGAGTGCTGATTTTGTGTGTGTGTGTGTGTGTGTGTGTGTGTGTGTGTGTGTGTGTGTGTGTGTGTGTGTGTGTGTGTGTGTGTGTGTGTGGTGTGTGTGTGTGTGTGTGTGTGGAGGGGGGTTATGGGTTAGTAAGGTTTGCATGTAACTTTGTTGTTAGGTATAGCTGTTTATATAGATAAAGAAAAAAAAAAAAAATGCACGCACGCACGTAGGCAGGCACACACACACACACACACACACACACACACACACACAACACACACACACACACACACACACAACACACACACACACACACACACACACACACACACACACACACACACACACACACACAGGCGTAGGTACATCCACCTGTAAAGCCTTAATTAGATACTCAACCGCACCAAAACCAACAGGTGTTCGTGCGTGACTCCTTCGGCTGACTAACCTATTTTTATGCCAGTGAAAGTCATACGGAAATCCGATTTCGTGACACCCTTTTCCTCGGGCGAACAAGGTGGATGAGGGAGGGGGGAGTGAAGGAGGAAGGAGGTGAGGGAGAAAGGAGAGGAGGGAGGGAGGAGGGAGGGAGAGGAGGGGGGGAGGAAGGAGGAAGGAGGAGAAAAGAGGAGGCAGGAGAGGAGGGGAAGGGGGTGAAGGGGGGAGGGAGGAGAGGGGGAGGAGGGGGGAGAGGAGGGAAGGGGGAGTGAAGGAGGAAGGAGGTGAGGGAGAAAGGGGAGAAAAGGGGGAGGGAGGGAGAGGGGGGAAGGGGAGTGAAGGAGGAAGGAGGTGAGGGAGAAAGGGGAGAAAAGGGAGGAGGGAGGGAGAGGGGGAAGGGGGAGTGAAGCAGGAAGGAGGTGAGGGAGAAAGGGGGAGAAAAGGGAGGAGGGGGAGAGGAGGGAAAGGGGGAGTGAAGGAGGAAGGAGGTGGGAGAAAGGGGAGAAAAGGGAGGAGGGAGGAGAGTAGGGGAAGGGGGAGTGAAGGAGGAGGAGGTGAGGGAGAAAGGGGGAGAAAAGGAGGAGGGAGGGAGAGGAGGGGAAGGGGAGTGAAGAAGGAAGGAGGTGAGACAGAAAGGGGGAGAAAAGGGAGGAGGGAGGGAGAGGAGGGGAAGGGGGAGTGAAGAGGAAGGAGGTGAGGGAGAAAGGGGGAGAAAAAGGGAGGAGGGAGGGAGAGGAGGGGAAGGGGGAGTGAAGAAGGAAGGAGGTAAGGGGGAAAGGGGAGAAAAGGGAAGGAGGGAGGGAGAGGAGGGAAGGGGGAGTAAAGAGGGAAGGAGGTGAGGGAGAAAGGGGAGAAAAGGAGGAGGGAGGGAGAGGAGGGAAGGGGAGTGAAGAGAAGGAAGGAGGTGAGGGAGAAAGGGGGAGAAAAGGGAGGGGAGGGAGAGGAGGGAAGGGGGAGTGAAGAAGGGGAGGTGAGGGAGAAAGGGGAGAAAAGGGAGGAGGGAGGGAGAGGAGGGGAAGGGGGAGTAAAGAGGGAAGGAGGAGGGAGGGAGAAATGGGAGAAAAGGGAGGAGGCGAGACAGAAAGGGGGAGAAAAGGGAGGGAGGGAGGGGAAGGGGAGAAAGGGGAGGAGGGTGGAGGAGGGAGGGGGCAGCGAACGTCACTCAACCTTTCGTGATGTTCAGCTCGGTAATTGCGCTGGGTTGTGACCGGGCTTCTTTGATTACAGAGGAGAATAGAGGATGTTGGTGATTCTTTTATGACTTGCTTATGACTGCAGAATATTTATCTTTTCGTCGATATCGGTCGTGTTGTATTTAATGCCTTTATGTGAGATTTTTTATTGTTTTTATCACGATCGTACAGCTACTGGTCACTGATAATGACAGTATAATACAGCTATCTCTCTCTCTGTCTGTCTGTCTGTCTGTCTGTCTGTCTCTCTCTCTCTCTGTCTGTCTGTCTGTCTCTCTCTCTCTCTCTAATTATTATCTTTCATAACAATTATCGCTGTCGCTTATGAAATGTTTTTTTATTATTGGTGATGTTATTCCATTATTGTCGTCTTGATTACTATCGTGGTTATCAAACTATCGTCATTCACTTCATTAATATCAACGAATGAAAATGATAAGTAAATCTAACCATCTCTATACCTATCCCTACCAACATCAACGTATTCGTCCACCAACCTAATAATCAATCTCCCTAACTATGCTTGGCTAGGACTACATCTCCATAAAGGTGCTGTCACACTAGCACTTTTTCCGTCAATTTTTTGCCAATTTTATTTAACATAAATACAAACATTCTCGAATATAGCTCTTGATTTGACTATGCTTGGCTGAAAAAGTTGACGGAAAGGTTTTCAGACGGAAACGATCATTATCTTTGACTGGAAAACCGACAATTCGCTACAAAAATGGACAAAATTTCAGAAAATTGTCAAAAAAATGGACGGAAAAAAGTGCTAGTGTGACAGCACCTCAAGTCCACCCTTAACCATCCTTCCCTCTCTCCTTCGATCCGCACCTGAGTAATTTCTTCGTCTTTATTTTCTTTTAATTTTCTTTATTTTAATTTCTTTTCGTCTCTCTTTTCAGATTAACGAAGTGGAGGCTTGGCTGGAGGCTTTCA
>NW_020869184.1:682311-684811 GCF_003789085.1 Penaeus vannamei
AAAATATCTATCTACCAATCTATCTATCCATCTTTCCTCAACCAGTCATTCTATTTATGTATCCAGAACACTGTGTGGACTGCAACTACGGTAACAATTAAACAATACAATGCAGTTTTTCTGAAAGCTCCGTGAGGTTATGATCATGTTGTTACTGTTAATGTTATTGTTAATGTATTGTTGTTGTTATTATTATTGTTGTGGATTTAGTTGTTATTGTTGTTATTATTATTATCATTATTATTATTATTATTATTATTATTATTATTATTATTATTATTATTATTATTATTATTATTATTGTTATCATTATCATCATTATCATTATCATTATTATCATTATTATTATCTTCATTATCATCATCATTACTACTATTACTATTATCATTGTTATTATTATCATTATTATTATTATTACTTTTATCATTATTATTATTATTATTATTATTATTATTATTTTTATTATTATTATTATATTATTATTATTATTATTATTATTATTATTATTATTATTATTATTATTATTATTATTATTATTATTATTATTATTATTATTATTATTATTATTATTATCATTATTATTATTATTATCCTTATAATTGTTATTATTATCATCATCATCATCATCATCAACATCATTATCATCATCATCATCATCCTCATCATCAGCCATAGTAATGATAATAATGATAATGATAATGATAAAAAATAATAATGGTGATAATAATGATATTGATAATGATGATGATGATGATGATGATAATGATAATAATGATAATAATAATGAAATAATAATAACAGTAATAATAATGATAATAATGATAATGATAATGATAATAATAGCAATAGCTATAATGATAATAAATAATCATCATTATTATTGTCATTATAAGTATTATTACAATTACTATCATTATTGTCATTGTTATTGACCTCCACATCATCATTGTTTTTACCATTACTATAATCATCATCACCATCATCTTTATCAGTAAGATCAACCTAAATCACCTAAATCATGATATCATAGAGTATATTGATATAGCGTGTAAGAGCCATGAACAATGGTTAATGTAAAAAAAAAAAAAAAAAAAAAAAATTAACTGTTTTACTTTATTTTTTTATTTTTTATTTTTTATTTTTTTTTTTTGAGTGCAGAATATTTCTCGTTGGTTTTTAAAATTTCGGAGCCGCTGTTTTGTGCTCTTGCAATATATCGTCTGCAGCATGTGTGCTCTGTAGTATAATAAGTACTGCAAGTTTTATTAGTTTTCTTGTAATTTCTATTTTCTTATTTTGTGATCATTATTGTCGTTGCTATTATTATTAGTATCATTACTATCATCTTTATCTTATTGTTGTTATTATTATTATTATTATTATTACAATTACTACTATTATTATTATTATTATCATCATTGTTACCATCATTATTGATATCATAATTATTGTTATCGTCATCATTATTATTATGATAATGATAAGGATGACAGTCATTATCCTCAATATTATTAGTATCATTTCTGCTATCATTATCAAAGATTTAACTATTATTGTCCTTATCATCATCATCGCCATCAGTCGCTTTACAAATAATTAGCAGTAGTAAATGTGTAAATGTAGCATCTTTCATTTCATATCAAACCGGCGGTTATTATTCTAATCAATATCGGTGCTACTACAATCATAATTTTGTACTGAAATATGTTTTTAGACACGCGTACAAACACACATACACAATCGCACGAACAAACACACACACACACACACACAAACACTCACACACAAACGCACACACACGGACAAACACTCACATACAAACGCACACACACGGACAAACACTCACATACACACACACGAATGGACAGGCCTATATTGCGGCGCGCAATGCATATTTGAAGTGGTTGGTCCATAAAACACCCATAAAAGCCCAGTTTGCTAAACAAGGCACTGAAATACACTCAAGTTTACTTATTAAAGTGGTAAAGGAGGTGACGTTACTTAGCTACTTATTATAAGCTCAATCACACTATCACTTTTTCCGTTATTTTTTCCGTTTTCGAATGAACTTTCCGTATGGAAATCGGCTGACCCTTTCACATTACCGAGGCAGCAGACATTGCCCTTGTAAACAAACATTCTCATACATATTACGTATTTTAAGAAAAATCCAAAGAAATACGATGATGTATATTGTATATACAAATGTTCTGAAATATTAGCTTATGTTTACATTCACTCATTCTATCTAATTTATCAATAAAAATCATTATAGCTGTATAGATCCTTCGTAGCACGTGATCAAGACGGAAATTAGTCAGACAGGAAAAGTGCTAGTGTGACAGAGCCTTTATTAGGCTATAGCAAGGGTGGCCAACCAGTCGATCACGCCTGTTTTAAGTCGATCGCACTAATGTACCGGTTAATGATTCGTCCTTCAGAAATTGTCATGCAAATAGCTGCAATAGCTTTTTTCCCACAGTGGTTTCGCCACAATAGG
>NW_020869184.1:687311-692311 GCF_003789085.1 Penaeus vannamei
ATATATATATATATATATATATATATATATATATATAAATATATATAATATATATATATATATGTATATATATATATATACACATATTCAACTATATCATACGCGCAAACGCACACACACACATGTATATTATTCATACCTACATTAAAAAGGGCCAGTCATTGTCGTCGCCAATCTCGCTCAAATTGTGGTATACTTACACATACTTTCAGGTCTATTTTATACTTCCTTGTGCTTCATATTTCTTCCCATCTGGTATTTTTCCTGTGTGTTTAAGGTGTACTTTCTTATGCTTTATGGTTTACTTCCAGGAGGAGGATCCAACCTATTGAATACCAGTCGAAGTTTGAAATTCCATATTTCTCTTAAGATTTATTTATTTAAGATTCTTATATATATATATATAATATATATAATATATATATATTATATATATATTATATATATTTATATATATTATGCCTATGTATATATATTTAAATAAATATTTCTATTCATTTACATTTTTAGTATATATATATTTCTTATTTCTATTTCTATTCATATTTCTTATTCATTTACATATCTACATTACAGAAGCGTAAGAAGGACCCAAAAGACTGTAGATAAAGGAAAGAAGAAAGAGAGAGAGACTGAGATTGATGTAAAATGGAGAGTTCTTTTCTTGTCTTCGTTTT
Organism: Penaeus vannamei; assembly: GCF_003789085.1. Classification (NCBI taxonomy): domain Eukaryota; kingdom Metazoa; phylum Arthropoda; class Malacostraca; order Decapoda; family Penaeidae; genus Penaeus; species Penaeus vannamei. Next base: position 687,989 of record NW_020869184.1, read on the forward strand.
CCAGTTTTATTTATTTATTAATTCACTTATTTTTTCCACGACAAAACCATGTAAACGCAAATATTAGTGACAATTTAAACATTTTTATTCATTTCCCTGTATTGTCAATGGATCTTCTCTCTTCCTGTGTTTTGAATCAAACGAACAGATGAGATATTTCAAAAACAAGAAGTAAAATAAATAGATGGTTGATTATAACTGCCTATCTATCAGCAAGGATCAATGAAATTACCTGTTTTTTAATACGCTGAGTGCGGCTGAATACTTTATTAGGAATGCAGTGTTGCAGGAAAATCTGTTCAAGTAATCTGATAAACATTAGGAGTGAATATGTATGTTTATATACATATATACATTCAAATATAATGTATATATGTGTATCAGTCACTAGCAATCGTCGTGTATTTATATGTGTTATTATGTTTGTGTGAATATGTATGTTTATATACATAAATATTCAATATAATGTATATATGTGCATATTATATATATAATATATATTTATACGAGAACTGAGAAAGTTCCTGTTTTTCCTAGAGATAATCCTATAACTAAAGGATATGTGCAGGTTCTTATATCGTCGTACTTTGCTAACAGAGCCAGTTGGTTTTTAAAAACTCATATCTGTTTATAGACACTGACCAGGCACTGTAAAGTTCAACGGGACCTTAATCAGTCAGCATGTTTCTTATGCACTGTTTAAAACACCCTTGGTAATATTGTTAACACCCTTTGAAAAGCTATAGAATCCATAATGCAAATGGCTAAACAATAGTAGGTGGCCACAACAAACGGAAAGTACAAAGGTTTTTCTATTTATAATTACTTCTGTGACGATGTATCTATGTATCGCTTGATGGCCACATCTAGCGATACATAAAGATGTATATATGTACATACAGGTATATATATATATATATATATATATATATATATATATATATATATATATATATATATATATATATACACATATACACATATATACTGTTGCAATGATTGTGAAAGAATGGTCATATTCATTTCCATTTGTGTCAATGATATAATAAATATGCCTCACGGTAACTGGCAAGTCCTCATCATTAGTTGCACAAAAATGTGGATAATGATCTAATGCAGAATCACATTTCATTGTCTGCTTGAGTACAAATTGCTGAAGGTAGCTAACGATTTTGCAGCTGAGGCCGAAAAACAAAAGAAACAAAGAAAGAAAAATGCATAGGTACACCTGTTAACCATATCGATGGAGAGTAAAACGCCATTAGTGTTCTCGCCTGACAGGTAAGGCCATCAGATTTGACCATGAAATTATTACGGAGGAGTGTGGTGTAGTGGTATCGATTGATACTTTGTCTTGTCTTTCCCGAAGTTCGTGTTTATCTCCAATCTAGTTTCTTATAACCGTGTACATGCGGCGAGGTGTGCGATATAACAAAATACGTTGGTGCTGGCAAGAAATGTGCAAATAACGAAGGTCCAAGCAGAAGTTCTCTGATGCTCTATCTTTTCGATGTTGGTTATGCATAGTGCAACTGACATGAGTGCTTTCTTCAAAGCCTGTAAGAAAGGGTTTAATCTAACACCCATTAAGACTACAAAAGCTTCGTGAAATTGACATACCAGAGGAATCAGTGAAGCCGGAAAAAAACATGCTAGCTTTGCCATATACAAAAAGAAGAGGCAAGGGAGCTGATGCAACTGACACTGAACAAAGTATTGGATGACAGCTCCCATGTCGGTCCTTCTGCCCTCACTTCATCGAGGTGCTTGTAAACCATTTTCACCTCCTTGGTTCGAGTGTGCTGTATGCAAGGAAAGGTCCTTATAGTCAAATAAGGAACTTGCTGGCAGTCGGGAGACAGAAGACTGCTGCTAACGGTGCGATGTCAGAACAGATGCATGTAGGAACAGCGTCCCTAAAGGTAGTATTCATAACCCCTTCGCCAAATTCAGTGCAAGTTGTAAGCCAACATGACGGTGACCAGTAATATTAAGAAATTCCATAGTAGTTCCCACACGGTTCCTATAGCAGTGACAGGTCGGCACTTTTATAATTAAATGACTCAGCTACCACAAAATAACATAGTTTGCACAGAGTTCACTGCTATATGAGAGCAGTACGAGACATGAGAAATGCAAGAAAACTTGCTAGGCTACATAGTGCAGTTCATGATATAAACTGCTTTAAAATACAGCTTTTACTACTGCAATATTAAAGATCTAATGTATTATATCGTCCTACTGTTTTGTATATCATTTACCACAATGAATATTTTGGCAAGCAAACCACAGATCATTTTTAAGAAACTAAATATACAGGAAAGCAGTACAGTACATACAAAGGCAATCTGATGGAGAGCAAACCAAAAGTCTTCAGGAACAAAATTCGTCAACAAGCTTCTTCTCATGTCTATTAGTGGGTACACCGTAGACAATCCCCCGGGATGGAAGTCAATCCATCACAGGTCCATGAAACAGCACTCAAACTGTATGTGGTTCATAGCGGTGTCATCTTTAGTTCCTTGGTCCTTTTGGACTCTGGTCTGCACACCGCACGCAACCATGGAGAAGGGGCACTCGGCTGAGCTCGGGGGGTAGCGAGCATCGCCTGTGCCCTCCAGTGTTGTCCCTGCGAACGGAAATGTCGCTCAATATATAGATATGAATGAATAAATATGTATATTTGTCTGTGTCAGTTTGTATGCCTGTGTGTGTGTGTGTGTGTGTGTGTGTGTGTGTGTGTGTGTGTGTGTGTGTGTGTGTGTGTGTGTGTGTGTGTGTGGTGTGTGTGTGTGTGTGTGTGTGTGTGTGTGTGTGTGTGTGTGTGTGTGTGTGTGTGTGTGTGTGTGTGTGTGTGTGTGTGTGATGCCCTGGCATATTAAACACGATACTCAAAAGGAAAAAGATTCTGGAATACTCCGATTCTCCAAAACTCATAAAGCAATATAGAAATGAAAATCTAACAAACAAAATAAGGTATCAAGTGTCAGGTGATTAGAAATGAACAGAGACAAAGCGAATCCCAGACCCTTTATGTCATTTTCTGACGCATAACAGACGACTGATAATATCACCCCATTAATTTCGATTATATAAAATGATCTGACACCCCAACAGCTAACGTCACGAAGGGCGAAATACCCTGCGGGATTAAATGATTAAACCGTAATTCACGATTTGCGTTGGTTGACCCACCTAAGCCCAAACGGCCGTTCACATCCGCGGAGCAGTGGAAAACGAGGTTATTCAAGGCGTCGTTATCTGCAAAGGGCCCAGCAAAAGGCATGACACTCTGGTCCCAGGCCTTGATCCAAGTCCCAGAGGGGCATCGTTGGTAAGCTGTATTGGGAGAAATGTGTGACAATGGGAAATGTATATTTGGATTCACCTATAGTATCCTGTGGGAGATGAAAGTATAGATTTAAATGAGGATTTGCTTAAACGGAGGACCACTCACGCAGCCATGTCCCATCAGGTTCGTAGTCAGATACTCCTATGACCATGTTATTGGCTTCATATCCATTGGGGAAACTACAAAATATCTGCAGCTGGCTTACTCCAATGGCATCGTCGCCTGAGTACTCATCATACTGCCAAAGGATGGAGTAGATTAGTTCATGTTGCCGGCGGAACATCACCCACGGATAAGACATACAAATCCCCACATCTCATATTTAGAGGTACATTGTCAGTTGAAATTATAACAAGACCAGTCAGACTTATCTTTCACAAATTCTCCCAATCAAAACAAGATGTTGCCTTACCTTAATGCGGACAGCGTGAATGTAGCTTCCAGGTAAACATCTGACCAAAGGACTCCAGTTACCGCGGTTTCCAGGGTTGTCTGTCTCTACTGTTACTTGAGCTGTTCAATTTATTCAAGAATTTACTGATATCCAAGATGTCTACTTACAGTCAAAGGACAACTGAAGAGTAGACAAATAATCTAATAGTGTGTATATATCCTAGAGACAGCAAAAACTTGACAAAACACATAAGATGTAAAAGATAAGATGTAAATCACCTTCACAATCTGAAATACCATAAATCGTCTTATCATTGGGAATTTGCCTCAATCTTTTCTCCTCCTTTGGGGTAGTTATCAAGATCTGAAATATTAATTCTGAATATTGAACTACATCCATGCTCCTCCAAATTCAGACTGGTACATTACTATATTCTTTTGCAATATTGACTTGTCTGTCGGATATAACGTGGGCATGTAGATTGGATTTAAAAAAAAATGGTTCCTTGATCTTTTGATGGGGGTTCACTTTGTTCCAGAAGCAATCATGTAGGCGATACCCTTGTTTTTAGAGTAAC
>NW_020869184.1:697311-699811 GCF_003789085.1 Penaeus vannamei
AGATCTTACCCGCGATCGCCATATCATCGTTACCCAAAAACGTTACCAGTTACCGGCGGCGCAGGTGTTGCCATACCACTTGCCAGCATTTGTCAAGGTGGTGGAGGTAACACGAAATATCAAGAGTATTAGACATTTCACAACCATTCAATTTTCCTAATCAATATGCTTGAAATGTCAAACAATATCGTTACCATAGAATCTATTTAGGACAGGTTACTTGGATCATACAAAATATTATGTGAACAGCGATACGAATATTAGGTCGAGCTTACTTTTTTCTTTTCCTTTTTTTAACCGCCGTTTTGGTCATCAAATCGTATTGCTCAGTCAAAAGGAGTAAAGACACTTTTTTGTTATCAAGTGTACACAACATTTACTATACACGTGTAAGGGAAGGTGAAGGTAAAAAAAAAAGAGAAATAAAAAAATATGAAACAAAACAGCCAAGAAAGACACACACACACACACACACACAAAAAAAAAAAAAAAAAAAAAAAATCACGTTAAGGTAACAGCTGCCCTGCCTGAGGAAATGGGATAGTTTGAGGGCCGAATTGCCCATTTCCCTTAGACAAATCACCCACTCCTGAGGCTGGCTATGTCGTCGAAGCTGCCAGCAGTCGAGAAAGCAACAGGGATTGTTTGGATTTTCAGCATCTTGCATTTTTATCATTGTTTATGTGCAGATTTCCTTTTTTGTTGATGCTTTCATATTTCACGTTTTATAAGAGATAACTGATATAATTTATTTTTCTTTCTTTCTCTCTCTCTCTCTCTCTCTCTCTCTCTCTCTTCTCTTTTCTTTTTTTTTCTTTTTTTTATACTCCTCTATCCTCGGTATTGCTGCCTAACCATTTTGCAGTCTTTACCTCTACGGCTGACGAGACGCTGGCGTCACCGAAGGCGCTTGGTCCTGCGCCACCATTTGATCATAACAGGCCATGTACACACACACACACACACACACACACAGACACACACACACACACACACACATGTATGCATATATACACATATATACATATATATATTGTATATGTGTATATATATACATTTGTGTGTGCTTATATATATATATATATATATATATATATATAGATATGTAGATATAGATATAGATATAGTGAAATATATATATATATATATATATAGATAGATATGTATATAGATATATATATGTGTGTGTGTGTTTCTGTAAATATATATATATATATATATATATAGATAGATAGATATAGATATGTAGATATAGATATAGATATATATGTGTGTGTGTGTTTCTGTAAATATATATATATATATATATATATATATATATATATATATACGCATAAGATACACAGACACACATATATATACACATTTACATCTAAGTATATATATTTGTGTGTGTGTTTCAATCTATGTATCGAAGCACACATTTTTTCCAGTGATAATCTCTATGATCCATAACGTTTAATACTTTTTCTTCTCAGTCAATTTCGCCGAAAACCCAGTCGTTAGTCTGCCTTCAAGTTCGACAAATTCTGAAACCCATATGACAGTTTGAATGTTTATTTTGCATGTGCATAAATATAAATAAGGATTCCAGCTTACCAGAGGTAACCAATAGAACTAGATATAGATATAGATGCTATTTGGTATCAACTCAATTGACAATGAAAACTATAAAACATTTTAAGTGAAAATGAAAATGCTAAAGAAGCAACGTTACCATTCATCATTTTTTTTTCTCCAAACATTTTTTCTCTAAAGTTACAAGCTTATTCCAGTCCTGGAGCACTCCGGGTACTTCTCCTACAGGCATCCCCGTCCGTAAACCTCTCCACAGACAGATTCAGTCACTCGTACAGGTCAATGAAACAGCAGGTGAGATGCATGTCATTAACAGCTGTGTTGTCACCGCCGGCGCCCTGGGAACTCTCGACCATGAGTCTCACGCCACACGCCACGTTCGAGAAGGGACACACGGCTTGGGAGAGGGGGTAGCGAGTGTCGCCTGTGCCCGACAGAGCGGTTCCTGTGTGATGGAGAACGTCTATAAGTATATGTAGAAAAGGAAGATTGAGAATAAGAAGAGATCTAGATAGATAGATACAGGGAGCGAGAGAGAAAACAGCGAATACTTAGGGGACATTACCATTTGTGCGGTTGCCTGCATTGGTATCCATTCAACAGCGATGAAAGTATGAGGTTTGAAACCATTAGCCACTCACAAAACAACTATGGTAAACAATATCCACCGAGAGCCCATTGAACTAATTAATGAAGTGCTAGTCATCAAAACGCCATTGATTCTAATGAATAAGAAGGTAACAACTAAATAGTCAGAAGAAATTCTTCCGTAAGAATACTGATAAAGATACAGTGATGCGTAATTTTCAAGTTAATCCATTGACACTAGAAACATGCATTGGCCGTTACATTTTTTATCACACATATAGATGGCTCCACAAGCATCTAGTCATCAAGATGTCAGCAACTAAACCCACGTAGG
>NW_020869184.1:712311-727311 GCF_003789085.1 Penaeus vannamei
TATATATATATATATATATATATATATATATATATGTATATATATATATATATTTTTTTATATGTCCATTTATATATATATATATATTTAAAAATATATTTCTTTTCATTTACATTTTTAGTAGATAATATATTTCTTATTTCTATTCTATTTCATATTTCTTATTTCTATTTCTATTCATATTATTTCTATTCTATTCATATTCTATTCATTATATATCTATATTACAGAAGCGTAAGAAGGACCCAAAAGACTGTAGATAAAGGAAAGAAGAAAGAGAGAGAGACTGAGATTGATGTAAATTGGAGAGTTCTTTTCTTGTCTTCGTTTTCCTGCTTTATTTATTTATCAATTCACTTATTTTTTCCACGACAAAACCATGTAAACGGAAATATTAGTGACAGTCTAAACATTTTTATTCATTTCCCTGTATTGTCAATAGATCTTCTCTCTTCTAACAGATGAGATATTTCAAAAACAAGAAGTAAAATAAATAGATGGTTGATTATAACTGCCTATCTATCAGCAAGGATCAATGAAATTACCTGTTTTTTATACGTTGAGTGCGTATGAATATTTTATTAGGATTGCAGTGTTGCAGGAAAATCTGTTCAAGTAATCTGATAAACATTAGAAGTCACTAGCAAATCGTCGTGTATTTATATGTGTATATGTATGTTTGTGTGAATATGTATGTTTATATACATATATACATTCAAATATAATGTATATATGTGCATATCTATCTATCTATCTATATATTTATACGAGACATACATACATATTATATATATATATATAATATATATATATATTATATATATATATATATATATATATATAGACAAGAACTGAGAAAGCTCCTGATTTTCCTAGAGATAATCCTATAACTAAAGGATATGTGCAGGTTCTTATATCGTCGTACTTTGCTAACAGAGCCAGTCGGTTTTTAACTCATAACTGTTTACAGATATTGACCAGGCATTGCAAAGTTCAACGGGTCCTAACTCAATCAGCGGCCTTGTCTATGTTTTTTTTTCTTTATGCCAAAAAGCTTGTTTCTTATCCACTGTTTAAAACACCCTTGGTAATATTGTTAACACCCTTTGAAAAGCTATAGAATCCATAATGCAAATGGCTAAACAATAGTAGGTGGCCACAACAAACGGAAAGTACAAAGGTTTTTCTATTTATAATTACTTCTGTGACGGTCTTTATGTATCGCTTGATGGCCACATCTAGCGATACATAAAGATGTATATATGTACATACAGGTATATATATATATATATATATATATATATATTATATATATATGTACATACAGGTATATATATATATGTATATATATATAATATATATATATAATATACATATATATATTACATATATATTATTGCAATGTTTGTGAAAGAATGGTCATATTCATTTCCATTTGTGTCAATGATATAATAATTGCCACGCGGTAACTGGCAAGTCCTCATCATTAGTTGCACAAAAATGTGGATAATGATCTAATGCAGAAATACATTTCATTGTCTGCTTGAGTACAAATTGCTGAAGGTAGCTAACGATTTTGCAGCAGAGGCCGTAAAACAAAAGAAACAAAGAGAGAAAGAAAAATGCATAGGTACACCTGTTAACCATATCGATGGAGAGTAAAACGCCATTAGTGTTCTCGCCTGACAGGTAAGGCCATCAGATTTGACCATGAAATTATTACGGAGTGTGGTGAAGTGGTATCGATTGATACTTTGTCTTGTCTTTCCCGAAGTTCGTGTTTATCTCCAATCTAGTTTCTTATAACCGTGTACATGCGTCGAGGTGTGCGATATAACAAAATACGTTGGTGCTGTCAAGAAATGTGCAAATAACGAAGGTCCAAGCAGAAGTTCTCTGATGCTCTATCTTTTCGGAGATGTTGGTTATGCATAGTAGCAACTGTCATGAATGTTTTCTTCAAAGCCTGTAAGAAAGGGTTTAATCTAACACCCATTAAGACTACAAAAGCTTCGTGAAATTGACATACCAGAGGAATCAGTGAAGCCGGAAAAAAACATGCTAGCTTTGCCATATACAAAAAGAAGAGGCAAGGGAGCTGATGCAACTGACACTGAACAAAGTATTGGATGACAGCTCCCATGTCGGTCCTTCTGCCCTCACTTCATCGAGGTGCTTGTAAACCATTTTCACCTCCTTGGTTCGAGTGTGCTGTATGCAAGGAAAGGTCCTTAGAGTCAAATAAGGAACTTGCTGGCAGTCGGGAGACAGAAGACTGCTGCTAACGGTGCGATGTCAGAACAGATGCATGTAGGAACAGCGTCCCTAAAGGTGGTATTCATAACCCCTTCGCCAAAGTTGTAAGCCAACATGACGGTGACGAGTAATATTAAGAAATTCCATAGTAGTTCACACACGGTTCCTATAGCAGTGACAGGTCGGCACTTTGATAATTAAATGACTCAGCTACCACAAAATAACAGTTTGCACAGAGAGTTCACTGCTATATGAGAGCAGTACGGGACATGAGAAATGCAAGAAAAGACTGCTAGGCTACATAGTGCAGTTCATGATATAAACTGCTTTAAAATACAGCTTTTACTACTGCAATATTAAAGATCTAACGTATTATATCGTCCTACTGTTTTGTATATCATTTACCACAACATTGAATATTTTGGCAAGTAAACCACAGATCATTTTCAAGAAACTAAATATGCAGGAAAGCAGTACAGTACATACAAAGGCAATCTGATGGAGAGCAAACCAAAAGTCTTCAGGAACAAAATTCGGCAACAAGCTTCTTCTCATGACAATCCCCGGGAAGGAAGTCAATCCATCACAGGTCCACGAAACAGCACTCAAACTGTATGTGGTTCATAGCGGTGTCATCTTTAAATCCTTGGTCCTTTTGGACTCTGGTCTGCACACCGCACGCTACCATGGAGAAGGGGCACTCGGCTGAGCTCGGGGGGTAGCGAGCATCGCCTGTGCCCTCCAGTGTTGTCCCTGCGAACGGAAATGTCGTTCAATATATAGATTTGAATGAATAAATATATATATTTGTCTGTGTCAGTTTGTATGTCTCTCTCTCTCTCTCTGTGATGCCCTGACATATCAAACACGATACTCAAAACGAAAAAGATTCTGGAATATTCCGATTCTCCTAAACTCATAAAGCAATATAGAAATGTAAATCTAACAAACAAAATAAGGTATCAAGTGTCAGGTGATTAGAAATGAACAGAGATAAAGCGAATCCCAGACCCTTTATGTCATTTTCTGACGCATAACAGACGACTGATAATATCACCCCATTAATTTCGATTATATAAAATGATCTGACACCCCAACAGCTAATGTCACGAAGGGCGAAATACCTTGTGGGGTTAAATGATTAAACCGTAATTCACGATTTGCGTTGGTTGACCCACCTAAGCCCAAACGGCCGTTCACATCCGCGGAGCAGTGGAAAACGAGGTTATTCAAGGCGTCGTTATCGGCAAAGGGCCCAGCAAAAGGCATGACACTCTGGTCCCAGGCCTTGATCCAAGTCCCAGAGGGACATCGTTGGTAAGCTGTATTGGGAGAAATGTGTGACAATGGGAAATATATATTTGGATTCACCTATATCATCCTGTGGGAGATGAAAGTACAGATTTAAATGAGGATTTGCTTAAACGGAGGACCACTCACGCAGCCATGTCCCATCAGGTTCGTAGTCAGATACTCCTATGACCATGTTATTGGCTTCATATCCATTGGGGAAACTACAAAATATCTGCAGCTGGCTTACTCCAATGGCATCGTCGCCTGAGTACTCATCATACTGCCAAAGGATGGAGTAGATTAGTTCATGTTGCCGGCGGAACATCACCCACGGATAAGACATACACATTCCCACATCTCATATTTAGAGGTACATTGTCAGTTGAAATTATAACAAGACCAGTCAGACTTATCTTTCACAAATTCTCCCAATCAAAACAAGATGTTGCCTTACCTTAATGCGGACAGCGTGAATGTAGCTTCCAGGTAAACATCTGACCAAAGGACTCCAGTTACCGCGGTTTCCAGGGTTGTCTGTCTCTGCTGTTACTTGAGCTGTTCAATTTATTCAAGAATTTACTGATATCCAAGATGTCTACTTACAGTCAAAGGACAACTGAAGAGTAGACAAATAATCGGATAGTGTGTATATATCCCTAGAGACAGCAAAAACTTGACAAAACACATAAGATGTAAAAGATAAGATGTAAATCACCTTCACAATCTGAAATACCATAAATCGTCTTATCATTGGGAATTTGCCTCAATCTTTTCTCCTCCTTTGGGGTAGTTGTCAAGATCTGAAATATTAATTCTGAATATTGAACTACATCCATGCTCCTCCAAATTCAGACTGGTACATTACTATATTCTTTTGCAATATTGACTTGTCTGTCGGATATAACGTGGGCATGTAGATTGGATTTAAAAAAAAAAATGGTTCCTTGATCTTTTGATGGGGGTTCACTTTGTTCCAGAAGCAATCATGTAGGCGATACCCTTGTTTTAGAGTAACCAGAAGCCATGAATAATTGGTCATGGGGAAAAATTCCACGATTCGTCAAAGACTTGTGCACTCGTCTCCCCATAAACAGTGAAAAGCAATCCGATATCAGACTTACCGTTAATGTCGAAGTACTGGACGTAGGTGGAGCTACTGAGTGCAATATCGCTTTGACCAAGACTCAGCAACTGGCAGTGATAAGGCGATGCTACGCCGATGTTGAAGCTTTGGCAATCTCCGTTTCTCTGGCACAAAGCAGAACACTCCACATGGCCTCCAAGTATAGACTATAAACCAATAGAAAGACGTATGAAGCGATTTTATTTTTTAAAAGGAACATTATCGTTAACATTTAGAATGTAAGAATATGGAAGTCATAATAGTTGGGACGTCGCGAAGGGGGTGCGGTTGGGAATGTGAAACCCCCTGAAAAAGGCATCTCGGCAAATGAAACTAACACTGGTATTTTCTCCAATTAAACGCAGAGCAAATTGCGAACAGTTAAAAAAACAATAGCAGCAATTTACTGATAGATACGATTGATTTTTAAATGACCACACCTAATAAGCACGCCCTTTTGTCGGCAAATTTAAAACGTTACAACCTTCCCCCTCCCCCCCCCCTATTCTACGCCCCTTTCGCTACGGCCCTAATGATAGTAATGAGTAGTATAATGATAGTGATAATGGCTATTTCCTAAGGTGATGATGATAATGATAATGACAGCAATTAAATGATAAATTTAATCAAAGAATATGAGAAAATAATAATGGTGATAAAAATAACATGTTGAAGATAAGACTAAAGACAATTGTTATAGAGGTAATTGCAGTAATAGTAGTAGTAGTATTACTATTAATCATTGTAGTAATAGTAATAGTAGTGGTAGCGGTATTTATCGTTGTAGTAGTAGAAGTAATAATAGTAGTAATAGTAGTCGTGGTTATAGTATCAGCAGTAATAGTAGTTACACTGAAAACAGTAGAAGTAATGCAAGTATTAGTACTATTAGTAAAGTAGAACTAAGTGAACAAGTTGCAAGAAGTTTGAGTAACAACTTTAACACGAAAACAAGCAGTTAAAAAAAAAATGTTGAGCAAGACTTTAATTGCAATTGAAATATAATGCATTTTTGTTTTATTAATTTTACTGTCAAAGGCTCACTTACACTTGGCAACAAGACTATTATTTTCGTTGCTAACAGTCAGACGCAAAAAATTCCTTGTTTTCGCCGTGAATGAAAGTTGTATCAACGAAATTCCTTGTTTTCGCCGTGAATGAAAGTTGTAAGGAATAGCTGTAATTATTGTCATGATCAGTGAAGGATTAAAAGTATTTTGCCTCATTACTCGTTATATACCGGTAACGACGACGATGGAAAAAATTGATGATGACGGTGATGACTCGTGTGAAATTCCCGTCGAACAAATTGCAACAGGAACAACGAAGGGAAGAACAAGAAAACACACGAAGATGCCATTTATTTATTCGTGTGTTTTCCTTTGTTCCTTTCGTTGTTCCTGTGGCATTGGTGATGACTATGCTGTAACGATCAGGAGAGTGTTGGTAGTACCTGTTGGAAAGTTGCTTCCGAGAGGCGGTTAGTAATGCACTGTCTGCCTTCAAACTTCCTATATATAGCTGCTTTCCTGAGACTGAAGACTGTGTCAAAAGACGCCCATAGGATAGCCATGGCCGCCCACAGGAGAGGTCCGTCACCGCCCATCGCGGCTCCAAAGGCTGTTGTGAGGGCTCGTACTGTAGCGTGAATTAAATACTCCTTCTCCGCACGTTCTTTCATCAGGGAAAAAGTAGACATAAAAACGGGTTCTCGAATGTTCGGGTTACTGCTGCTTGTTGTCGTCATTATTGTCGTTTTCTTTTCCAAATTCTATAAAAGCAAGTGAAAGATCTAGCTTAATCATGCACACACACACACACATGTATATATATATATATATATATATATATATATATATATATATATATAGTAAACATATGAATATGAATGGTATAGCTTCTTGTCTAACCGAATATGAAAAAAATAATGGATATAAACAGATCGGTGTGTATTTAAGTACGTGCATCTACCTAATATGAATCTGTTCGCCCAAGTGAGCATATCTTATATCCTTGCGTGCTCCTATTACAAAGACCGTGCTAGATAAGTTCACCCATGCTAGAAAGGATATCTAATAGCTCTCAAACTTAAACGTAAACTCAAAATTATCCCGCCCATACCACACGCCCACGACGACCCAACGGCCAGGAGGTGGGCGGAATACAGGATACGAAAGATTGACAGAAACCAGCGTCCGTGCAGTGCGTTACAGGTTGATTGCTCGTTCAAGGATAAATATTTTGACGGCGGAAGCTTGCGTGTAGCTATTGCGAAGGCCTTGCTAGAAGAACTTATTAGTAGGTTCCTGTCTGAGGTACCCCCCCCCCCCCAGCGCACATACTTCCGCCAAGATATATTTAAGGTCAGTAGTTGGTCGATATTTTGGACGTTTTACACCGTCATGTACCTTTCCACATGCAGTGGGAAGGTATAAGCTGTTGTGATGATGATTATTTACATTTTTCGTTTCAAAGCAAATGAAATATATAATATATATATATATTATATTATAATATATATGGTTATATATATGTATATATTTATATGGTGTAGTGTGTGTGTTGTGTGTGTGTGTGTGTGTCGTGTGTGTGTGCTCGTGTGTGTTCTGTGNCTATCTTTTGTTTCCCCTTTATCTGCCCTCTGCCCGGTCGTCCCTCTCCCTCTCCGCTCTCCCTCTCCTCTTCCCTCTCCTCTCACCATCTCCCTCTCCCTCTCCCTCTCCCTCTCCTCTCCCTTTCCCTCTCCTCCCCTCTCATCTCTCTCTCTTTCTCTTATTTGAAATCTACCACTTTTCCTTTCCAAAAAAGATACACTATAACCCCATAAGACCCATCTGGCTTGATCTACACATTCATAATACAATATTAACCATACGGTCCTTATGCCCCAAGACCTTTTTCTTCGCTATACGCACGATAATGCTAAACCACGGCGTCGGCTGATGGACTGAACCGGATAATCTTTCCGACACAAGCGATTTTCGGACTATTTTCAAGCGGCCGGATACGAGGTTTGCAAATATACGATCCGAGGCCCCGTCGAGACGCGCGAAAATTAAGATGGCGAAGAGTAATGGTCTGATCGGCGAGGTCCTGTCGTCCTTATTTTTCATTTTTCGTCTTTTTTCAGATTTGGATTTTGGATTTTGGAGGCGGAGGAGAGAGTGAGAGGTTCATTTGCACGCTTGGTTGCACGCATGTCCAGGGCTTGCGTTCATTCGTTTATCTGTTTAACTAATGGTCTGTCTAGTCGTATACTTATATCTGTATATATCTTCCTACTATTTGCATATATGTGTATATATGTATGTATATTATACACACACACACACACACACACACATCACACACTACACATCAACACCACACACACACAACACACACACACACACAACACATATTATTAATATATAATATGATAGTATTATAATTATTGTTATATTAATATAATTTTTAATATAATATATATATCCTATTAATATATATATACTTATAATATTTATACAATTTATATCAAATTTAGAATAATGATTAGATTATTTAATTTTTAGATTATTCATAGGATACATATGATACATAATAGATTCGTAATATATAATTTAATTAGATAATTACTATATGTATATATATAATTATATTAACGATATTATACTAATATATATATACCTATGATATAATTTAATATTTAATTAGTATATACAATGCTCCTATATATATTAGATATCTAATAGTAATATATAATAATTAATTTATAGTAGATATATATATACCATATATATAATAGATATTATATATATATATGTTTATCGATGTATGTTATGGTATATATAACATACTATAATTGATATAAATAAATTATAGATATAATATATAAAGTATATCCATAATAGTATACTAATATTCATATGATATTATATACATATATATAATTATATATAGTTATAAAATTATAATATATATCATTCCTATATTATGTATTGATTATATATACATTATCATACGATTATATATATATAGTAATATATAGTTAAGCCCTATATACCTTACTTAATATATACTATATTATATACATATATATGCGATAGTCCGTGCTACAGTATTAGACACTATACATGCAATGGAATATTACATTAATCCTATACACCTCACACCATGATTCAACGTCAAACACGACCACGCAACAACCAAACAGCAAAAACATATTATATTTCTTATATATACATATATTTGTAACAATATATATATAATATATATATATATATATATATATATATATGTGTGTGTGTGTGTCGTGTGGTGTGTGTGTGTGGTGTGTGTATGTGATGTGCTGTGTGTGTGTGTGTGTGTGTGTGTGTGTGTGGTGGTGTGTGTTGGGCGTTGTGTGTGTGTGTGTGTGTGTGTGGTGTGTGTTGTGTGTGTGTGCTGTGTGTGGTGTTGATGTAGGATGAGGAATAGATAGAGAAGAGAGAGAGAGAGATGAGAGAGAGAGGAAGAGAGAGAGAGAGAGCGAGAGCATTAACAGACAGAGCAATACAGGATGGATTGTTCACCATCTTATAAAACAGTGGATGTCACAATTCCCAGTAAATATTATCAGCATCTAAAAAGAGCATACAAAAAGTCATACATGTATTTGAAAATTGGCAATCTTAGTGTTCCTCCAGAATTGGTCGCAAACCCCTCCTCAATGAATGTTTATTCTGTTTCTCGCAAAAATATAGAATCAATATAAATGATAAACAAGGATCGGAAAATTGTCGTGAGGATTATTACTACCCTTGTGTTGCGTAAGCTTGTGCGATGTGTGAATGCAGAGAGACTAAGAGAGAGAGGGGGGAGAGAAGGGAGAGGTTATATGCCAGTGACGGAGAAGTGTGAGAGAAGAGGGAGATGGAGATGGAATGGAGGGGAGAGTGGAGAGTGCGAGAGGAGATGGTGAGAGAGAGAGCGAAGAGGGAGAGGGAGAGAGAGACGAGAGTAGTAGAGAGAGAGAGAGAGAGAGAGAGAGAGAATGAGAGAGAGAGAGAACGAGAGAGAGAGAGAAGATAGAGAGAGAGACCCGAGAACGCGAGAGAAGAAGCTAGAGTGAGAGAGAGCGACGAGTGAGAGAGAAAGAGAGAGATGAGAGAAGAGAGAGGAGAAGAAAGATGAGGGTTTGAGCGAGAGAGAGAGAGAGAGAGAGAGAGATAAGAAGAGAGAGAGAGAGGAGAGAGGAGAGATAGAGAGAGAGAGAGAGAGAGAGAAGAGAGAGCCGAGAGAGTCGAGAAGAGATTGGAGCGGGTGAGCGAGAGAATGAGAGAGAAAGAGGAAAATAAGAGAGAGAGAGGGAGGTGTGAGAGTAACGGGTTGCGTGTGGGCGGGACTCGGAGCCATCGCATGAATCTTGGATGACCCCGCCCACCTCTCGGCTCCGCTTGATCTCTCGCTTCGGTGAACAGCAGCCCGACAGATTCAAAGCCCCGGGAAATCAATCGATACTTCGCAAATATGGGGTTTCCCGGGTTTGCAAAAGGATGTGTGCCGTGTACTACAGAGGCAACTTGACAGAAAACATGGAAAACCAAACTTGAGCTTTATATCGATACCGTTATTTGTTCAACACCCCTCTTCTGCTGGTATTAGGGCAACTGAGGGATACACTGCAACGTGCTCGGTCAATGTGCAATTCAACTTGTCTTTTGAATTAATCCAAAAATATTATGAAATGGGTAGATCTACCGGGGTTTATGGTAATAGATCATAAAGCATCAGTACTTCTGTTTCATAATTATTCATTTTCCAAAGGAGAAAAATCGAATCATTCAGACACAGGGGAAAAAATTATATTCTTAAGGGCTTCCTAATAGAAAGAGTAACAGCTGAAAAGGCTGTGAGACAGCAGTCAAGGCGGTCACAGATAAGTGTAATGAAGACGGACACTTTTAATGCTTGCACCCGAGAATTCTGAGGACGTCCCTAGCTTCTACCCGCCCTGACTTCTCCTCTCTCTCTCTCTTTCTCTTTCTCTCTCTCTCTCTCTCTCCTCTCTCTCTCTCTCTCTCTCTCTCTCACTTCTTCTCTCTCTATCTCTCTCTCTCTCTCTCTCTCTCTCCCTCTTCTCTCCTTCTTCCTCTCTCTCTCTTTTCTCTCTCTTACTCTCACTCCTCTCTCTCTCTCTCTCTCTCTCTCTCTCTCTCTCTCTCTCTCTCTCTCTCTTCTCTCTTCTCTCTCTCTCTCTCTCTCTCTCTCTCTCTCTCGCTCTCGCTCTTCTCTCCGCTCCTCTCTCTCGCTCTCTCTCTCGCTCTCTCTCGCTCGCTCTCTCTCTCTCTCTCTCTCTCTCTCTCTCTCTCTCTCTCTCTCTCTCTCTCTCTCTCTCTCTCTCTCTCTCTCTCTCCCTCTCTCTCTCTCTCTCTCTCTCTCTCTCTCTCTCACCGGTTTTCTTTTCTTCCCGACGTATCTCAAAATACATTGTGCGCGATCGTTTCGGATTTCAGTTCAGATTATTCCAACTTCATCTATCAGAAATACTTTATTAGGCGTAGTTCCTCTGCTGGTACTTCAGAGGTTAAACTGATGAAGGTTTCCAAACACCTCAGAGACGAAAATTGTTTACGAATACGTTTTCACAGACATAAGAACTTTCTTACTTGCGTCCCTGGAGATTGTCATACTGTCCAATGAATATTCGTTCTAGGCATAAACTAGGCAGACAAAGTAGAACAAACAAATAGGGAATATCGAATACCTAAGGGAATACACAGGTATAGTTTCCCAATCAGCGAATAACATTACAAGTTGAATGCCAGTTCAGAACGAAATTTTTTGTGATTACACAGGTTGCGACAGAAGGCCTTGAGGCGAAGAAGGCTCGAGTTCCACGCATGACGCCTTCCATTGCCCTTGGGACGTGGAGACGCAACGTTAGCAGTTCTATGCGAGAACGTGCAAGTTAAGGGAAAGTGGGAATTTAGCAATTATCATTATTGTTATTATTATATAGATATATATCAGTAATATGAAAATTACATCTATTTATTAATAGTCTATAATGATGAAAATTACATCTTAATTAAAATAGTTATAAGGATGAAAATTACATTTATAATTAGGATAATAATTACTATAACTGCAATAATGATGGTAATGATAATGATTATGATGAAAATTATAATACAAGTTCGGTTTGATGCTTTGCTATACATTTTTTTCGCGATGGTTTTATAGATTTCTGTCATCTCTGTTTATTAAGGTTAATGTCAATAAAATATCTACCTAAAAACGGGCGCATTATGTGGGTTAACGTCCCGCCCCGTGAGTGAAAACAACAGATGACACTGCTGACGTTAATGTTATTGCTATTACTATTGCTATTACTAATTACAGCCATTTTATCAATTAATTGTTTTCAGACATGTTTCCATTATACGTTTCATTCTTCTTGATAATGAGATGATATTTCTAATTTTATTGCCGATGGCTTTATGTACAATAGTCATTAACACCAATAAAAGCATTTTCACCAGAGTTCTGCGATTATTGATACGGTGATATAGGCATGTATGATCTCTTTGCAAAAATCTGCAGACTTCTTTTAGCGGTGTTGGTTGATAATATCATCGAGGATAAAAGTTGTTAGGAAAGAAAAATGAGAAGTAATACGTATATTTCTGCATTACAAATACTGTATCGTAAATACCACGGAATCATGGAATACTGAAATTAATCAGTTTATTCGTATCATCATCATCCCCACAAAAAACTCTCAATTTATAAAAATCTACTTTTAATTCAACTAACGTACAACACATTCAACTTTCTTACCTTCTTATCCTGCGTCTCCTACACATCTGAACAAGTGTAATACTTCATTTCTGAACCGACGCATTATAACATCAGCGTGACTCACCCGCTAAGCCGAATGTCAATAAGTGAAATGACGCGCACATCTCCGTAGACTTTTGCACAACACCCATTGCCCGCGAACGACAGCGCGCTCATCAGCCTCAGCCCCACTCCTCCGGCCTCGCCTCCGCTGACCCTCTCCGAAAGCCAGAGTTACGAGGCAATTTGTCTTGTAGGCCATGTGCGATTGGGGGAAATATATTATCATTCTGTGGAGGAGAAGTCAGATCTAATTAGCGTCAGCAACCCCATTCGGAGGGAGAGAGAGAAGGGGGGGCGGAGGGAGGGAGGGGAGAGAGAAGAGAAAGAGAGAGAGACAGAGAAGGAGGCGAGAGAGAGAGAGGGGGGGAGGGAGAGAGAGGAAGGGAGAAGGAAGGGAGAGAGAGAAGAGAGCGCGAGAGAGAGGAGAAAGAGAGGGAGGAGAGGAGGAGAGGAAGAGAGGAAGAGAGAGAGAGGAGAGGAGGAGGTGAGAGAGAAGAGAGAAAGAGGAAGAGAGAGGAAGAGAGGAGATGGAGGGAGGAGAGGGAGAGAGACAGGGAGGGAGAAAGAGAGAGAAGGAGAGAGAGATAGGGGGGAAAGAGAGGGAAGAGTATAGACACAAGGGAAGGGGAGAAGGGGTGAGTCGGGAATTGAAGGGGGGGTGAGGAGATCAGGGACAGGGACACATGATGATGAGGGGGAAAGAGAGGAAAGGGGGAAGACCAGAGTAAAAGGAGAAAAGCCGAGAATACGAAGGAAAATGGAAAGGGAGAGGACATGCGATGAGAAAGTCGGGGAACAAAGGAAGGACAGAGTAGAAAGAAGAGGGTAAGGACTTTGAAGGAAGGGCGAAGAAGAAGGGATAGTTAGGAATGGGAAAGAAAGGACGGAGAAAGAGAAAGCGGGGACACGCGAAGGGAAGGAACGTAGGCAGGAAGAGCAGTGAAAAAGGGGAAAGTGGGGAGTGAAGGGAAGGAAGACAGAGGAAGCAAGGGGAGGAATGGAAAAGAGAAGAGACCCACGAGGGTAAGGCTAGGGAATGGAAGAAGGGCACAGAAGACAACAGAATAATCAAAAGAATAAGAGAAAGAGAATAGAAGAGCAATAGATAAAGAGTGAGCAAAGAAATAAAGATAAAGCTGAAAACAAAATCATAACCTTCAAACAAGACCTGTCGAAAAACTCATACCTTGCTTTAAACTTGCTCGCAATATATATATATATATATATATATATACTATATATATATATATATATATATATATATATATATATATATATATTAGATAGATATAGATAGATAGATAGACAGATAGATAGATAGATAGATAATAGATAGATAGATAGATAGATAAATATAATAGATATATAGATATAGATAGATAATATATATAGATAAGTATAGATAGATATAGATAGTAGATAGATAGATAGATACATAGATAGATATAGATAAATAGATAGTAGAAGATAGACATAGATAGATAGATAGATAGAGGTAGATAGACAGATAATAGATAGATCGATAGATAGATAGATTAGATAAGATAGATAGATAGATAGAGAATAGATATAGATAGAATAGATTAGATAGATAGATAAATAGATAGAATAGATAGATAGATATACTGTATCTTTTTTCAACAGCAAACATGGTGCGATTTACCAACATCCTTCTTCCGCGCTCCTCCCGCCCTCCGACTCTCCTCTCTACTCTCTTCCATCAGTTTTACCGTTTTCGACGCAGCCTCCTTCTCCACCTCCTTACCGCCCCGCACTCCTCTCTCCTTCCTTCCTTCCTTACCTCCCTCCCTCTCTCCCTCACCCACTCTCTCCCTCCTCCTCTCCTTCCCTCCCTCCTCCCTCCCTCCCTCCACTCTCCCTCCTTCCCTCCCCTCCCACCCTCCCTTCCTCCCTCCTCCCTCCCTCCCTCCCTCCCTCCCCCTCCCTCTCTCTCTGCCTCTCTCCCTCCCTCCTTCCTCCTCCCTCCCTCCCTCCCTCCCTTCCTTTTGCCCCGCTCCTAATTACCGCCCTCCAGCATCCCACAAGGACGGCGCTCATCAAAGATTCACACAGGTAGTAGGGTAATACACCCACCTGAGGAAGCCTGGGCGCACGAGAGGGGGGTGGGGATGGAGGGGGGGGAGGGACGCCGCGGTCGAAGGAGAGAGGGAGAGAAGATGAGAAATATTAAAGTTGGAGTAGGATAGTGGGGCGGAAACGCAGGTGGGAGTTTGATGGCGTTAGGGGGGGGGGGCAATATGTAAATTATGAGGGCAAAAGAAAACGAGGAAAAAAATAGTCGAGAAATGCGTAATGATGTAATGCGTTTGATTCTAAAAAGAAGAAGCTCACCTCAGTGCCTCTATAAAATATAAAAAGAAAACGTAAATTGAAAAAAGACAGTTTAAAAAGATATACAGCGAAGTCGACATGGGATATTTAAGCCGAGCTTCGATAAATGTGTA
>NW_020869184.1:754811-759811 GCF_003789085.1 Penaeus vannamei
AACGAAACTTATCTTGCGTGAAACGGGGAAACTTCATCTCGGTATTACGGAAGAAAAAAAAAACAGATTATTCTATGCGGTGTCTGAGGTTTAGTCCCGAGTCACATGAGGTTTTCTGAAGGAGCCAGAGATTCAGTCTGAGTCACATGAGGTATTCTGAAGGAGCCAGAGATTCAGTCTGAGTCACATGAGGTTTTCCGAAGGAGCCTGAGATTCAGTCTGAGTCACATAAGGTAATATCATATTGTTGCCTAAATCGGTCCCGGGGTTCTAAGCCTGTGGTCTAGGAACCGCTTCCGGTCTCCGCCTGTGTCCTCTGTTCCTTGCATTTTTGCCGGATGATTCTGCAGAGCAATTGCACAGCTAAATTTAGATCAGAGAGAGAGAAAAAACAGAAAGAGAGCGAGAGATAGAGACAGATAGATACATAGATAGATTGCTAGAGAGAGAGAGACAGAGATTGAGAAAGAGAGCCAGAGAGCGAGGGTGAGAGAGAGAGAGATAGATAGATACATAGATAGATAGAAACATAAATAGAGAGAGCGAGGGAGAGAGAGATACATACATACATACATACATAGAGAGAGAGAGAGAGAGAGAGAGAGAGAGAGTTCTAAGTTCATTATTGCATTGGTAGAAAAAGCTAGAAGCATCCAGAGAGCGCACACCCCCGCAAAGGCGAAAGGGTCGGCGCTGCAATGAAAATAGTCACACTTGAAGAATTTCGCAGCGATAATGAATCCTTTAAAGTATTCCTGGATCCTGATCACCAGCAAAATTTAATTGCATCTAAGTTGGGCCAAGGCACACCTCTGGTAAGAATTTCATTAAAAAATCTGTTATCCTGCTAACCAACGAGCAAACTAACTAACCAACGTTACCAAAAACATTACCTGGCGGAGGTAAAAATCGATATATGTCTATGCACTTGCGATCAAAGTTTTGAATTGTAAATATAGCGTTAATTCTGTTGCATCGTGCTAATGTACCTGTGACGCTGGTTGCTGAGTTTTCGCTTTTAATCTAAATGCAATTATTTTTAATACAAACGGGAAGCTCAAATCATCAGGATTGATAGTTTAGTGATATATAAGCTACTTCAAAGGTATTTGTTACATGTATCGGCAACTCATGCGAACATAGGTGTATGTTTTGAAAATTTATCTACATGCCGAATGTCTTGGAGAAGGGCGAGAGAGAGAGAGAGAGAGAGAGAGAGAGAGAGAGAGAGAGAGAGAGAGAGAGAGAAGAGAGAGAGACAGACAGACAGACGAGGGGGTGGGAGAGGAGGAAGCAAGAGAGAAAGAGAGGGAGAGAGAGAAGGGAGGGAGGGAGGGAGGAGAGGAGAAAGAGAAAGAGAGAGAGAGGCTGGGAGAGGAGGGAGAAAGAAATAGAGAGAGAGGTGAGAGAGGAAGAGAAAGGGAGATACAAGCAGATAGACTACAAACTACAAATACAAACATAGCATTTGAATATCAACGTCTCATTATTTTCCACTTCAGAGTATCTGATATCTTCACAGTATCACTTGTAGTCTTCCCTTCGAAATTATGGGAGACCAAAACATTTTTCAAAACGCGATATTTTCCCCATTTTGGCTCGCGAATTTTGAATGAAAAAAAGACAAGCAGATATCCGAGAATGAATAAAGTAGTATAGTCTTTCAAAAAAAAATAATCAGAATATGAAAACTCTGAATAAAAACGAACATTTTTTTCCCTTTCCTACGCGCGTTTTCCATCCTCATTAGCGTTTTCGAAACAGAACGAAACCGACTCTCACTTCGGGAGTCCTCATCCTCCCAGATCATAAAAATACTTATCCTTGTTAGTGGCGCTTGAGAACCTGTGCTTTATCTCGCCATCTCCCTAGGGCATGAAAGGGGGCTGCAGGGGGGAGGGAAGGGGGCCGTAGGGGGCGTGGGGGGTCCCTCTCGTGCCGCTGGCTATCAAGATAACGCACGCACGAGTCTCTCGCGATGGGGCGCGCCTTTTGCGATTATCGTGGCGATTGTCGGGGCGAAATCTGGTGTGAAAAGTAAATACAACGCGAGTCTTTGGTCATTTAGAGGGACGTGTATGACGCGACAGTAAGTATGTATGAGTAT
Source organism: Penaeus vannamei (assembly GCF_003789085.1). Taxonomy (NCBI): domain Eukaryota; kingdom Metazoa; phylum Arthropoda; class Malacostraca; order Decapoda; family Penaeidae; genus Penaeus; species Penaeus vannamei. The sequence continues at coordinate 756,919 of NW_020869184.1, forward strand.
TATCTTGGCTTCAGAGGCTGTGTTTGACTCTCGCGCTTGGTGTATCTCGGTCTTACTCTCTCTCTCTCTCTCTCTCTCTCTCTCTCTCTCTCTCTCTCTCTTCTCTCTCTCTATCTCTCTATCTATCTATCTATCTATCTATCTATCTATCTATCTATCTCTATCTATCTGCCGGATTCATATACAAAATGTAAATAAAACAACGAAGAGAAGGACAATAAAAAAAACGATAAGCCGAAGGCCTTTCCGCTTGATGAAAAGAAGAAATACGGTGAAAAGGCATATTAATGTGTTTTCTTTTTCTTGTTGTTCTTCCCTTCGTTGTTAATTCACAACGCGCCTACACATGCGCACGAATACACATACAGTACTCGTATCAATCTTTCTATTCGTCTGCTTTCCGTTATATTTATTTCTCCTTCTCTCTCTCTCTCTCCCTCTATCTATCTATCTATCTTCTTCTTCTTCTTCTTCTTCTTTTCCCCTCTCTTCTCTCTTCTCTCTTCTCTCTTTCTTCCTCTCTCTCTCTCTCTCTCTCTCTCACTCTCTCTCTCTCTCTCTCTCTCTCTCTCTCTCTCTCTCTCTCTCTCTCTCTCTCTCCTCTCTCTCTCTCTCTCTCTCTCTCTCTCTCTCTCTCTCTCTCTCTCTCTCTCTCTCCCTCTCTCCCTCTCTCCGCCATTAGTCAAAAGAGGGTACCAGGCTTACCTTAACAGAATGACAAATGAGTGGCACTGCGCATATGGCTGAAACGAGTCTAAGAGGCGGAAGGAGGTGTGGAGGAATGCGAAGAGCACACAAATGATGACTCAGGGTACGGGTTTTTTAGTGCCACTGGGTACGGGCTCTCAGTGCCACTGGGTACGGATCCTAGTACCACTGAATGCGACTTCTAGTGTCACTGATTGCGCTGTTACTGCCACTGAGAAGGACTCCTAGGGCCACTGAGTACGGTATATTGTGCCGCTCATCACAGCTCCTAGTGCCACAGTGAGGACCCTCCTGCTGGCACTACGCATGCCTTCAGGGGTATAACGCTCTCACAAAACGTAATACAATCAGCTTTGTGAACAGAAGAGAATGAAGATAATCTCGAGGATTACTGAGATTATTCAGGAATCCTCGAAAACAGTGACAATATATAAGAAAACACAATAAATATAAGAAATAATAGAAAACCAATAGAAAGAGAAAAATAAGACAGAAGAGAATAAAGAGTAAATTAAAGATTACAGAGATTATTCGGAGCATATGACGCTTTCACAAAACGTAATACAATCAGCTTTGTGAACAGAAGAGAATGAAGATAAACACGAGGATTACTGAGATTATTCAGAAATCCTCGAAACCAGTGACAGCATATAAGAAAACATAATAAACATAAGAAATAATAGAAAACCAATAGAAAGAGAAAATAAGACGAGGAGTCACTGAGATCATTCAGGTGTTTTGAAACCAGTGGCAATATATAAGAAAACGAAATAAACATAAGAAATAATAGAAAAACAATAGAAAGAGAAAAGGATGGCAAGGGGTCACTGAGGTCATTCAGATGCCTTGAAACCAGTGGCAATACACAAGAAACCAAAAATAAACACAAAAAAATAATCAAAAACCAATGGAAAGACCCCCAAAAAGACGTAGAGACAGCTCGAGAACGGTGGTCGCCATCCGGGGAACTTGAAACCACTCCCGAAGGATTCAAGACGAAAGAAGTAGGGTTGTAAGGGCAAGGAGGGAAGTGAGCGTGAGTGGCGGTGCATTAAATGTCTTCGCATTAGAAGGTAATTAGTATGTGGTGAGAAAAGTAGAGGCTGGGAGAGGAGGCGGACGCACAGACATGGAGGGCGAAGGGGAGAAAGGGGGAAACTGGAGAAACGAGGGAAGTAAACAATAAGATTATACACTCACTCTCGCGCACAAAGAGAGGGAATGGAGAGAGAGAGAGAGAAGGAGAGAGAGAGAGAGAGAGAGAGAGAGAGAGAGAGAGAGAGAGAAGAGAGATTGAAGAGAGAGAGAGAGAAGAGACGAGAGGAGAGAGAGAGAGAGAAGAGAGAGAGAAGAGAGAGAGAGAGAAGAGAAGAGAGAGAGAGAGAGAGAGACTGTAATGAAATGAGAGGACGGAGGGACAACGACAGAGACAAGTTAAGGGACCGTAAAGAAGGGGTGGAGTTACAAGGAAGGGAGGGGTCGGAGGGGGGGGGGGGGGTGCACAAGGGACGCCCTGTGTGTCAGTGGGCTTGTATGGGACGCCTGTGTTATTTACTGGCGCGTAGAACAGAGTGCTCTCTTTATTAAAGGAAATGGGTTGCAGTAAGTAGGAGTCCAACTCGTGGTGAAAAATAATATTCCCATCTACGTCACTCTTACTCACAGTGATTTAACCTCCGTGAAAACCGTGCAGGTGGTGGGCGTATTTTGCTCATTTGGTTGTTATTTAAATAAGGGCATAAATCACCATACTTGCTCTGACGTTGATAAATGGGCGACCTGACTTACGATGCGGGTCACGCGAGGTTAACGGGTGACCAAAAGGGCAAGAATGCTTATGGAGACTTTGCTCTTCTCTTTGTCATATGATAACTCAAATTAATATCAGATAAGTTCGAAATCGTTGAGGATTTTGCGGTGGTAATCATCCAATCAATTTAATGCTAAGATAGTAGTGGCATAAAGAAATGTGGTTTACGATTTAAAAGTTTGACCAAAATATTTGTCGTTTTTTCCCCTCTGTGATATCGTTATTATCTGAGTCAAGTGAATTTCATTTAAATCGTTCTCGTGGGTAGTTAAGCCTCATTCGCTCTGAGCATTTACAATGCAAATTGTACGAATTTTAGCATAACTGGATTCACCAACGTCAGTATATTCAGCATATGTTATACGGAAACAGTTA
>NW_020869184.1:764811-782311 GCF_003789085.1 Penaeus vannamei
TCTCTCTCTCTCTCTCTCTCTCTCTCTCTCTCTCTCTCTCTCTCTCTCTCTCTCTCTCTCTCGGCTTCGTTCTATTTGAATGACGATCTCTCGATCTATTCTTCATCTCTGAATTGTTTTGCATATTTCTCCATTTATCCCGTCATTATCTATTTGCTATGCCTTTTCTATATTTCCCTCCAATCCTAACCTCTCATTATCGGTGTCTCTCTCTCTCTCTCTCTCTCTCTCTCTCTCTCTCTCTCTCTTCTCTCTCTCTCTCTCTTCTCTCTCTCTCTTTCTCTCTCTCTCTTCTCTCTCCTCTCTCTTCTCTCTCTCTCTCCTCTCTCTCTCTCTCTCTCTCTCTCTCTCTCTCTCTCTCCTCCTTCTCTCTCTCTCTCTCTCTCTCTCTCTCTCTCTCTTCTCTCTCTCTCTCTCTCTCTCTCTCTCTCTCTCTCTCTCTCTCTTCTCTCTCTCTCTCTCTCTCTCTCTTCTCTCTCTTCTCTCTCTCTCTTCTCTCTCTCTCTCTCTCTCTCCCCACGCATCTGATTAATCTCTCTTATCCCTCCCATACGAACATGGATCTCCGCCAGCATCCTCCGCCCGACGTCCCTAGCGAAGACGGCCTCATCGGAAAACCATCACTCAAGGATATTTTCGTCGCTATCTCCGGCACCCGAATCTCTCATGTTTAGATAAATCGTTCTCGTTCTATCCACTTCGTTCTATTTGGATCTTGATTCACGTTAAGAGTATGTGACTTATTCAGATCTTTATTTTTGATTTGATACATGCAAATATTAATTTTAGACATCTTGACGTACCGCGGTTTTCCTACCTGTGCACGTTCACCTGTTTTCGACGCTTACTTCCACAATTTTGACGAAATACTTTTCCTTTCCTTATTAACGGTATTCGTTCGCGTACGCATTCTTACTTTTTTTTCCTGTGAAGATAAAGATTACTTCTTCCAGGAGAGAGGGAGACGTCATTACCCTGCTCCTTGATCGCATTAAGACCCAGTAACATAACGCTGTAAACACGGTGAGTCATCTTTGTGCTCCATACATGCTGGCTGCTTCTAGACCGGGTGCTTTGTTCTGCTCACTTGGTTCATGTCGCCAAGTTTGTGTATACCTTGTGGGAGTTATATTTTTATTCAGGGTGTTCCTTGATTTGTGTAGCTTATTGGTAACTTTAGAAAAAAAAATATTGCTCCAATTGTCTGAACTAAATATCTCATTCGTTGTTAAATGGGAATGCTTATAGTAGTTTGTATAAGCGTATCAGTCTATAAATAATGGCGGTTTCTTTTACTCTCAGAGATGGATGTTACCTAATTCAGAATGATAATTTTATGGTGAATAGATATATTTTAGAAAATCAAATGTTGAAACTGACTACCAATACAAAATACAAAATTTGTGTTGAATATTCTTCACGGTTTCTGTGTCTAATTACAATTTAATGGCAATGTAATTTCGTTCAAGTCGTGATAACCCGGAATTCCCTCCCAATGTCCGTGCCCTCAGGTATCGATAATTGGGTCGGTTAGGAGTCGGTCGAGGTCAAAGGAGGTCAGGTGAAAAACCGGGTCACGGGAGGCGGTCCTTTTCTTTGTCTCCAGGGCCCCTTGTCCCTGGGTGCTTATTAAAATCTTAAGCTGTGTCATTATCAGGCAAGTAGATGTTATTCGCATTGGTTCGGACCGCCATTAACTGACACAGGTGTCAAGATTAACTAAGGAGGAAATACGGAGGAAAGGTAACTCTCTACCACTCCTTATTTTTCCTCCTTTTCCTTCTCTCTCTCTCTCTCTCTCTCTCTCTCTCTCTCTCTCTCTCTCTCTCTCTCTCTCTCTCTCTCTCTCTCTCTCTCTCTCTCTCTCTCTATGTCTATCTTCTCTCTATTTCTGTCTATGTCTATCTTCTCTCTCTCTCTCCTCTCTCTCTCTCTCTCTCTCTCTCTCTCTCTCTCTCTCTCTCTCTCTCTCTTTAAGCATTATCATTATCTGTTTCACTCGTTAATTAAACGAAAATGAGAGATCAGTGAGGAATAATATCGAATTAATACCGCGTAAAAATATATTTTCCGTCTCCAGTACGAAAGCTTTAGCCTCATTTAATTCTATATACCTATAAAAACAGTACCTGGCATCAGTAAGCTTCTGTTTTTCTCATTCTTTACGCCAAGATTTTTTTCTATGGGAAGATTTTGAAACGATGAGCGATATTTTGTCACGATGTATATGTCACACATTTATGTTTCTACTTGTCTGCCGAGATCGTTTATTAATAAGAAAAAATTAAAAAAAAAAAAAATGCCTTCCGTGATACAGGTTTTGGGTTCATGCAGCTTCATATACATATAAAAGCAGTTTCGACCTTTCATTATCATTAACATTCACGTTGTCCTCACTTGATTCCGAAGTATATTTCCATTAATTGTTCACGATATTTTCAATATGCATATAAAGTGAACCGTGGAATGTTAGCGCCCCCGCTCGTTATCATAAGAAGATGGGGAGATCAATAAAAAACATCTAAATTCATATCACGTAAAAAACATATGTAGTTTCTCCTTCCTCCCGTGATTTCAAAGTTTAGGGCCCTTTACAAGCAAATGCGTGAATTTCCTGAACGCGCTTGGCATAACAACGCGACGTAAATGCATTTGCATAATTTCCAGAGGTAAGTCCGCAGCCCTTCTTTGACGTCCCATGAATATCAACGCGCGGGAGCGGCCTGCGCCTTTCGACCCACATCTGGGCCCGTCTCGTCGCCTGGGACTCGCAGCTCTCTTCCGCTGCTGATCTCATACTCTTTCTGTCTGTCTGTCTCTCTCTCTCTCTTATATATATATAAATATATATATATATATATATATATATATATATATATACACAGACACATTTACATACTAAACAGTATATACATATTATATATATATATATCATATATATATATATTGTATATTACATACATACATATAATGTATAATATAATGTTATACTGTCGACTACGCCCTTATATTGTTGTTGAGATCTACAATTGATACTCTGAGTTACAATTCCACGACACAAAAGTGAGAATTAATAAACTTCTTACCCGGAATTTTAAGCTCAACAAGGCTGCACGCCGTAATAGACAAAGCATTGAATTCCTCTGAAATAAATCCACAAAAATTCTTAAAATACTAGTCCGTATTTTCTACTTATATATATATTATATATATATATATATATATATATATATATATAATATATATATATATATATGTTTTTTTTTCATCTCGAATTGACAATTAGTGGTGAAAAAAGAATGTCGGTTTTACTTAAGCATAACCAACTTAACTAAGCGATGAGAAAAGAATTTAACTGAAATATATAATCAGAACTGATATGAAAAAGACTAAATATTATTTCCTAAGAGTTCCTGAAGAAAGAAAGAAAAAGAAAAAAAAACAAGCCCTAAAAATGAACCTCGATCACTATCTCTACAACCACCAAGACCAAGCAGGAGAGCCTCGGTCCTGAAGTAGCACGCATGTATGGAGGACAATGTTGATCCGCCGTGTTTGCCGTGTTAAGTTACTCTGCTTAATGCGGTCGTGGGAGGAAAGATTTTTTTGCACTCTCCTGGAAGAGCAAATTTGCACTGACACTAAGAACCCCATCCCAAGGCGGACTGTGGATGTGTGCTCAAGTCGGAGCGAAAAGAGTTGGGGGAGAGGACCAAGGAATGTAAGTGTATTCAGTAGAGCTTGCCCAAAGTAAGTAAAGATGTCTAGCTACATTTTTAGCACTCATATATGCATGTATACATACATAGATTTCACACACAGACACGCATATATATAATATTTTTTTTTTGTGTGTGTGTGAGAGAGAGAGAGAGAGAGAGAGAGAGAGAGAGAGAGAGAGAGAGAGAGAGAGAGAGAGAGAGAGAGAGAGAGAGAGAGAGAGAGAGAGAGAGAGAGAGAGAGAGCAATCGCCAGCGAAAAAAAAAACGAACGTGAAAAAGAACTGAAACAAAGACAAAGGGGATATTTCTCATCCCTATTAAACCCATTGTCACACCTCATGAAAATTGGTGCCAGCGTCTCCGGCTACGAGGTATACGCACTCCCTCAACAGCACGGAAGTCATTTTCAACTACGGAAATCACGACGATCAACGCCACCAGCTGCCATCATTACCTGCGGGGTCCAGGTTGTACTTTAAACCCGGACCTTTTTTTCATACGATAACAACACTGACGTCGTGTCAACTCTTGTGGCCAGATTTGCCATGGCCAATACGACTTCGTCCGATTTTCGTAACATTAACGGATTTAGGGTGTACTGAATGTTTATTTCTCCCCCCCCCCCTCCTCTATATATATATGTGTGTTTTGAGTGTATGTGTGTGTGCAGTATATACGCATATTAATGTTCAATTAAGAAAGAGTGATGATAAATAACATTCGAGTGGCAATACAACCGACGAAAGTAAAACAAAAACGCTATTGCATAATTTGTAAGGAAAAAGTCAATGAGAGGAAGAGGTAATTTTTACGTGCTGCTCTTACTGAGGGTTGGCAAGTAAGGCACGAGTATTTTTTATCAAGGGAATAAATGTAGTCACATATATATCATTATTTTATGGGCAAATAAAATAATAATGTCACTCCATAGTAAGTGTGCAAGTTTATTCAGCTTATATAACCCTCCTTTCCTGTACTCTACGTCATCATCAGAGGTCGGCAATCCTTTGTCTGTGTTCCGGCCTTCTCTTTGTTTTATGTTTTGTTCTCGGCTTTTCCTCTCTCTTCCTCTTTCTTCATTTCTTGCCTTTTCTCTCCACGCCCTCCGTTGTTGTCTCTCCACGTCCTCCGTTGTTGTTGCACGGAAAAAGTAGTCTTTGGTGTATGTGTAGGCCTACCGTAATAACAATGATAATAAATAATAAAGAAATACCATATACACAAAAGTTCATTTATCCGTATGGCAAAGCATATATACTCACACTCATTTATACAGTATGTGTCTATTATTCATATGAATTTGCCGTACTACGTAATTAATATCTCCACAAATCACTTACGCTTTCATTACACATGCAGTTCTTTTCATTCTGCCGTTTTATTGAAAATTCTGGTATGATAAAGTAATGAAACGGTAAAATGTAATTATACTAATATATCAGACTTCAAAACAAAACGAAGCCAGAAATTCTAAGCCTAGCCTGAGTTCCCTTGCATCAAACTGTACCCATACACATTTATGCTTACATTTTCGTTTTTAAGAATGGAACCCATGTATGCGTGTTCACCGTTAACAAGGTCCTGTAACAAAAACGTACCGAACACCCTTCCTAGGTACATACCATCATCTTTCACTTTTACCGTCTTCATTGTAATTGTTAACGAGAATAATAATTTAAAACGAATTACAATCCCTCCTTGAATATTTACCATTGCCAAATTACCTAAAATACAAACACGCAACCGCTATCCCTCTTCTCCAAGTCATTCCCAAGAACTAATATGAACTAATTACTATTACATTCAAGATCAAGAGGACGACCAACAACAAAGGAGGTAATTCTAACAGGAACTAAACCTCCGCCAGAGAACCTCATAATGCTCCAGCACAGTCAACGTGTATTGTGGGCGAGGGCGTGCAGCGTCACCTTTAACACTGAAATGGCAATGCACGCAGTGAATCCCGGCCGCTCATGGTGAGTTATGTGATGGTAGATGGTTCCTTTTCTGTTTTTTTCCCTCTAGAGACTCGGGAAGTTTCGTTGTCTCATGCCTTTTGAACGTAGAGGTTGACATGTTTCGTGGTTTACGTATTCCATGTTGCCAAATAAGATTTTAAACATTTGTAATATGTTTTTTACATACGCTCATGGTACCATTATTGCTTTGGTGAACGCTAAAGCTATACATTTCAAGAACATCTCTCGTCATTTCAATTGCCGTTTTGCCATGAAACTAGCACAATAGCCAAGAAAATGTTTTATATATATCGACGTTTCAGAAGTTCCGGTTTGTCCACCTTCACTTTTGAGTTTTGGCTGAAGGTCGTCGTCGTCTGATAACCGTTTTTTTCCTGCTCACCCTAAGAACTTTTTTTCTTTATCAGTGAAAAACTCAACTATACATTTATTTTGCCGTGCAACTAAAGTCTTTTTTTATCTTCTTTCGTTCAAAGGTAAAACAATAATAAAAACATCCTTTTCATCTCGTCTTATCCTACACTCCTTAGAGCAATGATAATTCATTATAAACTAATTTATAACCGCAAGAGTACCAGTGGGAAAGCTTGGGATGAATGCAGTTCCATCATAATCGGATTAAAGATGTTTCTCGCACGAACCAGTTATAAATAGAAGCAATTCCCTCTCGTATGATATTTTTTGAGCGAAGCTTCTGCGGAAGAGCTATGGTACGGTTCGACGAGTAAAGGCCGATTTCCCTGCGAGCTATGAATAGTTTTTTTTCTCTTATTCTTCTTGCTGAAACCCTTCCAAAAACGGTTATCGGCCAATTCTTTTGCAGAAGAATCAGAGACGCTTGTTTCACACTTGACATCTTCGCAAACAAACGAGTTTTCGGCGATTCTGATGAAAACAAGTTATTGTTGTTTTTGTCAGTGCAAACAAGCTGTGGGTCGTGGACAAATTATGGTTTAGGATAACATATATAAGAAAGAACATCTAATATTCTCCCATAAGTAACCAATAGCTTGTAACAAGTCTTCTTCAATGCCTTTTCATAAAAGGTTAGACGCAATCGAAAAGCGTGTTGTAACGTAAGCAGAATACGTGATATATAACTTTTACATGTGCTGTAAACAAGTCCCATAAAAACTGTTTATACCCTTTAAATTCCCTGTAATAATTTGTATAGCGTTTCCAAATCGTTAATACAAGTAGCATTATTGGGTAAAAAGTGGTGGTGGTAGTAGTGAGGGTGGTAGTAGTGGTGGTGATGGCGGTGGTGATAGTGGTGGTGGCGTGGCGTTGGTGGTGGTAGTTGTAAAGGTGGTGGTGGTAGTGACGGTGGTGGTGGAAGAAGTTGCAGTATAAAAGTAGAGGTATTAGTAATAATAACAATTGTTATAATAGTAACAACAGTAGTAGTAAACGTAGTAGTGGTAGTAATAACAGCAGTAGGAGGTGGTGGTGGTGGTGTTAGTATTAGTATTAATAGAAGTATTAGTAGTAGTTTGTAGTGATAACAGTAGTAATAGTAGTGGTAACATTATTATTATTATTATTATTATTATTATCAGTAGTAGTAATAGTAGTAGTAGTAGTAGTAGTAGTAGTAGTAGTAGTAGTAGTAGTAGTAGTAGTAGTAGTAGTAGTAGCAGCAGCAGCAGCAGCAGCAGCAGCAGCAGCAGCAGCAGCAGTAGTAGTAGTAGCAGCAGCAGTAAAGTAGTAATAGTAGCAGCTGCTGTAGTAGTGGTAATAGCATTATGGGTAAAAAAACACGAATACCTGATAACTCCATGTTGGTTAAATGAGATACTTTATGGGCAACTGATCACAAATCCTAGAATTGGCAACTCTGCCAAATCATGAGGGATAATATGAGTTTATAAATCGACTCGAAGTTGAACTCTCCCGACAAGTTATGGTATGACTTTTGAGTTTTAGTTTACATTTGTGCAATAAATTTATTGTTTGCGCATTATGCAGTACCAAGTCTTACCACTATTGCAGGCTTTATTAACCTCCTTGGTTGACCATCGGAGAGAGGGTTTCCAATTTCACATTATTTTTTTCAGTTTCCCTCCGTTAACAATAAAGCGCGTCTCAATACACAGCCCCCCATAATCACTTGATCCGCCCTGAAAACCGTGATATCATCGATATGCAAATCAACATTTTCATTTCATCATCCTTTGATCCCACAGCGCCCCTCCTCCACCTCCCGCCCCCTCATGTGAAACAAGCCGTTTTGTGACCATGCCACGTGCCCGCGCTATCAGCTGATCTACCCGGTTTATTTGAGAAGATCCGCTAATCCACGGCCGGTCTCTCCGTTCGGATTGATTAGTAACTGGCGAGTAACAAAGGCTGTGAGGCGGGCGGGTGGCTCGGTCGACGGATGCGCCTCGGGCCACGACGCTTCAGGTGGATGGCCGGCCGCTCCCGCCACCACACCGCCGACTTCCTTCCACTTTTAGGCTGAATATCGTTGCTTTGCGGCAATTACTTTGTACGGGAACGCCTTGCCGACTACACGGGCTATGGCGATTTATGTAGTAATCCGCAAAAAAGCGTGGGCTAAAGAACGGGGGGAAGGCGAAGGATACACGCACGCTCGCCCTACACACTCATGCACGCTCGTTGAAAATCGCCAAAGAGGCCGGCTGAAACCACATGTTCACTGTTCGCCGGTTGGGTTGTAGGGTGACTCCTCCTCTGCCCTTTCAGACTTCATGTGACGTCATCAACCATTAAACAGTTTATATTTCTTTCTTTCCCTGAAAAGATGGGCGTTTACGTCTCTTTGTGTTGTTTGAGGTCATAGTTTAAACAATTGTAGCCAAAACTACGTCTTTCAAGACTAACGATCGTTTTCTCTATACTGACTCTCACTGATGCGATGGAGATCTTATGAGATCATTTTCATTGGTCCTGGAGAAGTTATCAAGTCCAAATTGGGGGAAAATGGGAGTTGGTCTTTGGGGGAGGCGCGGGGAGGCGAGGTAAGAGCGCGGCCGCGAGGGAGTGCGGCTCGCACGAAGACAGCCGTCAGCTCAACGAGCACGTGGAAGGTTACGTTCACTGTGTCTGGTGTGTGTTCAATTAATATATCGAATAGTGTGAATATATCAGTGAATTTAGGCATAGTGCGGATTTAGAAGCGAGAGACAGACCGTAATCTCAGACCCACCGCGGGAATTTAAGCGTAGGTAAGTGCACAAAAGGGAGAAACGCTGTTTGAGTTTAGCGGGCCGGCGAGGAGGAGGTTGTCAAGGGACGCGGCGGGGGACGGCGCCACGTGAGGGACTTCTGTCACCGCCAAGCCTTTTCGCACTTTTGCGCGCCAAAAGAAGACAGGGAAAGAGAGAGAGCCCACGGCGCGTTCTTTCTCGTTTCGTGAAGCGGCTGCAGGCGCTGGTGGATAGGGATCCCCTTGCATGTGCGGGTTTGTGTGTTTTGTGCGCCGTTCGCGGGCCCTGTTCCGAACGGTTGGCCATGTACAAATTTTCAGATAATAGCCGGTAGGACCTCATCCTCAGGGGATTGTCGGGGCAATTAATGCTTGGAGTCAGGTCACACGGGGAACGCCTGGTCATCCCTGACTGATCGAGAGGATACAGGTGTACAGTACAGGAACATACTCTCAATTATATATAATTAATGTCCAGCCGAAGTGAAACGCGGTAGACACTCAAAACGGTCGTTTTAGTATCCGGTGGAAGCAAGTGTGGGAACTTCGAAGGCAGTTTAAATTTGCAGTGTAAGACACCGTGGCCGTTCACAAAAGTAGTAAGTTAGTGCTGAACCTGCGACACGTTTCGTGATTCTAAGTTAGAAGTGAATGGTGCAGAGTGCGAAATTGAACCCAGGTTTGGAACAGCTCAGTAAATTGAAGTTTTCACCGAAAAAGAGAAATAATACGATACGAGTTTTTTAAAATGTGGAAAATCTGTACATATATTTTGTGAACAGAAAATGGACGTGGTTTATTCTTGTATCCGAACACATGTGATTCTTGTATTACATGCGTTGGCTCTAATTCGCCCTCCACCATTTTCCTTGTCTTCGCCAATTCTACTCTTTGTCGGTCTCCCATTATTTTTCCTTGGGACTTACCAGTTATTTTATTTCTTTCTTACCATGCCCCCGGGATCTCTCCTGCCTGTCCGAGCCATCAATAAAGGTTTCCCTCTCTTCTACCTGGCAGCCACCCAGCGATAAAGAAAGAAATATGTAAAGAAATCCTCATGTACCTCAACTAATCGCTAAATCCCCATGAAAATCCACTGTATAGGTCTTCGCACATTATATAAAAAATCCAGCCCCTACACACTGCTGAGCTTGTCTAATCTCTTCTATTATTTCCACTTGGTGCGTCTCTCTCTCTCTCTCTCTCTCTCTCTCTCTCTCTCTCTCTCTCTCTCTCTCTCTCTCTCTCTCTCTCTCTCTCTCTCTCTCTCTCTCTCTCTCTCTCTCTCTCTCTCTCTCTCTCTCTCTCTCTCTCTCTCTCTCTCTCTCTCTCTCTCTCTCTCTCTCTCTCTCTCTCTCTCTCTCGTCTTCTCTCTCTCTCTCTCTCTCTCTCTCTCTCTCTCTCTCTCTCTCTCTCTCTCTCTCTCTCTCTCTCTCTCTCTTCTCTTCTCTCTCTCTCTCTCTCTCTCTCTCTCTCTCTCTCTCTCTCTCTCTCTCTCTCTCTCTCTCTCTCTCTCTCTCTTCTCTCTCTCTCTCTCTCTCTCTCTCTCTCTCTCTCTCTCTCTCTCTCTCTCTCTCTCTCTCTCTCTCTCTCTTCTCTCTCTCTCCTCTCTCTTCTCCTCTCCTCTCTCTCTCTCTCTCTCTCTCTCTCTCTCTCTCTCTCTCTCTCTCTCTCTCTCTCTCTCTCTCTCTCTCTCTCTCTCTCTCTCTCTCTTCTCTCTCTCTCTCTCTCTCTCGTCTCTCTCTCTCTCTCTCTCGTCTCTCTCTCTCTCTCTCGTCTCTCTCTCTCTCTCTCGTCTCTCTCTCTCTCTCTCTCGTCTCTCTCTCTCTCTCTCGTCTCTCTCTCTCTCGTCGTCCTCTCTCTCTCGTCTCTCTCTCTCTCTCTCTCCTCTCTCTCTCTCTCTCCCTGGTCTCGTCTCTCTCCTCTCTCTCGCGTCTCTCTCTCTCTCTCCTCTCTCTCTCTCGTCTCTTCTCTCTCTCTCTCTCTATCCGTCTCGTCTCTCTCATCTCTCCTCGTCACCCTCTCTCCTCTCTCTCTCGTCTATCTCATCGTCTCTCCGTCTCTCTCGTCTCTCTCTCGTCTCATCTGTCTCTCTCTCTCGTCTCTCTCTCTCGTCTCTCTCCGCCTCTCTCTCTCGTACTCTCTCCTCGTCTCTCTCAGTCGTCTCTGCTCTCTCTCTCTCTCGTCTCTCTCTCTCTCCTCGTCCTCCTCTCTCTCTCTCTCTCTCCTCTCTCTCTCTCTCGTCTCCTCTCTCTCTCGTCTCTCTCTCTCCTCTACTCTCCTCTCTCAATCTCTCTCTCTCGCTCTCTCTCTCGTCTCTCTCTTCTCTCTCTCTCTCTCTCTCTCTCTCTCTCTCTCCGTCTCTCTCTCGTCTTCTCTCTGTCTCTCTCTCGTCTCTCTCCTCTCTCTCTCGTCTCTCTCTCTCTCTCGTCTCTCGTGTTCTCTCTCGTCTCTCCCGTCTTCTCGTCTCTCTCTCCTCTCGTCTCTCTCTCTTCCCTCGTCTCTCTCTCTCTCTCTCGTCTCTCTCTCTCTCATCAGTCTCTCTCTCTCTCGTCTCTCTCTCATTCTCATCTCTCTCGTCTCTCTCTCTCCCGTCCTCTCTTCTCTCTCGTCTCTCTCTCATCTCTCGTCTCTCTCTCTTCCGGTCCTCTGGCTCTCTCGTCTCTGGTCTCTCGTCTCTGGCTCTCATCCGTCCTCCCTTATCCTTCCTTCTCCCTCGCTCTCCCTCTCCATCTCCACCCCCCTTCCCGTTTAGCATTCTTTGTCTCTAGCTTTCTCGCTCACTGTAATCCATCTTCTCTCTCCCTCACTCCCCATTCCCTTAACCTTTCTGCAGTGAATATTTCATCGTGCTAAATTTTCCAACAGTCTTCGGCCAAGTTTCCCCGACCGTTTCCCGAGGCGCCCTTCACAAATTTAACCTTAACTCAATCAGTGTCCTTCGTTGCCGGTACGAGATCCATCACATATCTCAAGAATTTCTAGGCAAAGCCCATTTTATATTATTACTTTTTTTTTAGAATCTAATATGATCAAGTTAGAGATATTGATACCCGTTGCATTTCTGGGGTGCCTTTTGAAGAGTTTTGTAGAAGTAATATAATCATAAAAAAAAAAAAATACTTTTAGCTCTTTGGATTGGGGTGCGAAACTCGGATTTATTTAAAGTGTGATTGGAGAGCTGCTGATCAGAACGTCTCGAAATGCAGAGGCAAGTCGACGTATCGCACTTCAAACTACAGGGGATTGGCGAGCTAAAATTAGCCACTACTTCAAAAAAGTTTATCTATCAAGAGGATTCTTCCTTCGCCGCCATCTTGGGGGATCCAGTCGAGTGATCATCCCTGAAAGTATTCGAAAAGACGACAGGAAGTGCAACGTTGCTCTGTCGTGGTATAAGTACATAGGGATCAGCTGTTTTGTTGTTGAGGCCTACATGCAAGTGCAAAAGTACTATTGGTTCGAGGCATTACCAAGGCTCTCTGGAAGGCGGGGCGGCGGATGTGGTGCGACGCTTTGACTGATACGGTCTTATCTGGTGGAGTTTTTTAAAAGTCAATTTTTTGGACAAGGGTTATCTCCATCAGTTTTTGCGTTTGTTTATTAAATATCCTCCCTGCCTCCTCTCTCTCGTCTCTCTCTTCGTCTCTCCTCTCTCGTCTCTCTCTCTCGTCTCTCTCTCTCGTCTCTCTCTCTCGTCTCTCTCTCTCGTCTCTCTTCGTCTCTCTCTGTCTCTCTCTCTGCATTTTCTCTCTCGTCTTCTAGCCCTCTCGTCTCTCGTCTCTTCAGCCTCTTCGTCTCTCGCTTCTCTCGTCTCTCGTCTCTCTAGCCTCTCGTCTCTCGTCTCTCGTCTCTCGTCTCTCTGTCTCTCGTCTCTCGTCTCTACGTCTTCTTCGTCTCTCGTCTTCTCTAGCCTCTCGGCTCTCTCTTCTCGTCTCTCGTCCTCTAAGCCTTCTTCTTCCGTCTCACTCTAGACCTCTTCCCGTCTCTCGATCTCTCGTCTCTCGTCTCTCGTTCTCGTCTCTCGTCTCTCTCTCCGTCTTCAGTCTCTCTAGCCTCTCCGCTCTCTCGCTCTCGATCTCTTCGTCTCCTCGACGTCTCATCGGTCTCGCTAGCCTCTCGTCTCTCGTCTCTTCGATCTCTCGTCTCTTCTAGGCTACTCGTCTCTCGTCTCTCCCACGGTGTCTCTCGTCTCTCGATCTCTCGTCTCTCGTCTCTCGTCTCTCGTCTCTCGTCTCTCTAGCCTCTCGTCTCTCTAGACCTCTCGCACTTCGTCTCCCTCTAGCCTCTCGTCTTATCTTCGTCTCTTAACTCTCTCGTCTTCTCTCGTCTCTCGTCTCTCGTCTCCTCTCTTCCGGTCTTCTTCGTCTCATCTAGCCTCTTCGTCTCTCGTCTCCTCGTCTCTTCAGTCTCTCGTTCTCCTCAGCCTCGCTCGCTCTCCGTCTCCGTCTCTCGTCTCTCGTCTCTCTAGCCTCTCGTCTCTCGTCTCGTCGTCTCTTCGTCACTGCTACCGTCTCTTCGTCTGTCTCGTCTCTCGTCTACGGTCTCTCCGTCTCCTGCGTCTCTAGTTCGTCCTCTCGTCTCTCGTCTCTCTAGCCCTCTCGTCTCTCTAGCCTCTCGTTCTCTCATAGCCGCTCGTTCTTCCTCTAGGCCTCTCGCTTCTCTCGTCTCTCGTCTCTCGTCTCTCGTCTCTCGTCTCTCGTCTCTTCTAGCCTCTCGTCTCTCGCTTCTCGTCCTCTCGTCTTCTTGTCTTACTCGTCGTCTTTCTCGTCTCTCTATCTAGCATCCTCTGTTCTCTCCCGTCTCCTCGTCGTCCCTCTCGTCGTCTCTAAGTACCTCTCGTTCTCTCAAGCGTTCTCTACGTCTTCGTCTCGCCCTCTCTACACTCGATCTGCTCGCTCTTCTAGCCTCTCTTCTCTCTAGCCCTCTCGTTTCTCTTCGTCTCTCATGTCTCTCGTCTCTCGATCTCTCGTCTTCTCGTCTCTCTAGCCCTCTCGTCTCTCCTCTCGTCTCTCGTTTCTCTCTAGCCTCTCGTCTCTCGTCTTTCCTCGTTCGCTCGTCTCTTCGTCTTCTCGTCTCTCTAGACCTCTCCTCGGTCTCTGTCTCTCGTCTCTCTAGCCCTCTCGTCTCTCATTCTCTCGTCTCTACGCTACTCTCTCAGCCTCTCGTATCATCTCTCTCTTGTCTCTCGTCTCGCCACTCGTCTGGTCGTCTCTCATCCTCATTAACGTCTCTGCTAGCCTCTCGTCTCTCTAGGGCCTCTCGTCTCTCGTCTCTCGTCTCTAACGTCTCTCGTCTCTCGTCTCTCTAGCCTCTCGTCTCTCGTCTTCTCGTCTCTCGTCTCTCGTCTCTCTGGTCATCTCGTCCTTATTCTCTCGTCTCCTCTTAGCCTCTCCGTCTCTCGGTCATCTCTCGTCTCTCTAGCCTCTTCGTCTCTTCGTCTCTCGTCTCTCTAGCCTCTCAAAGCGTCTCTCGTTCTCCCTAGCTCTCGTCTTTTCGGTTCTCTCGTCTCTCTAGCCCTCTCCACGTCTCTCTGGCCTCGGTCTCTCTAGCCTCCGTCTCTCGTCTCTCGTCTCTCTAGCCTCTCGTCTCTCGTCTCTTCGTCTCTCTAGGCCCTCTCTCTGTTCTGCTCTCTCTCTCTAGCCCTCTCTTCTGGTCTGTCTCTCTCTCTAGCCTCTCTCCTGGTCTGTCTCTCCTCTCTAGGCCCTTCTCTCTGGTATTTCCTGCGCTCTCTCTACCCGCTCTCTGTCTGTCTGGGTCTCTCTCTAACCCTTCCTCTCTGTCTGTCTGTCTCTCTCAGCCTCTCTCTGTTCTGTCTGCTTCTCGTCTTCTAGCACCTCTCTCTGTCTGTCTTGGTCCTCTCTCTAGCCCCTCTCTCTTGTCTGTTCTCTCCTCTAGCCCTCCTGCTCCTCTGTCTCTCTCTCTAGCCCGCTCTGTCTCTGTCTCTCCTCTCTAGCCCCTCTCTGTCTCTGTTCCTCTCCTCTCTCTAGCCACCCCTCTTGTGTCTCTGTTCTTCTCTCTCTCTAGCACCTCGTCTGTTCTCTGTTCTCTCTCTCTCTAGCCCTGCTCTGTCTCTCATGGCTCTCGCTCTCTTAAGCCCTCTCTTCTCTGTCTCTCTCTCTCTAGCCCTCCTCTTCTCTGTATTCCTCTCTCTCTAGCCCTTCTTCCAAATGTCTCCTGGTACTCTCTCTCTCTAAGCCCTTCTCTGTTCTCTGTCTCCCTCTCTCTCTAGCCCTCTCTGTCTCTGTCTCTCTCTCTCTAGCCTCTCTGTCTCTGTCTCATCTCTCTCTAGCCCTTCTCTGTCTCTCTCTCTCCTGCCCCTCTCTGTCTCTTCTCTCTCGCAGCCCCTCTCTCTGTCGCTTCTCTCTCTAGCGCCCCTCTCCTCTCTAGCCCTCTCTCTAGCCCTCTCTCTTGTCTCTCTCTAGCCCTCTCTCTGTCTCTCTCTCTCTTCAGCCTCTTCTCTGTCTCTCTCGTCTCATCTCTCTCTGCCCTGTCTCTCTCTCATCTATCCCTGTCTCGTGAGTCTTCTCTCTCCTGAGCCCTGTCTCTGTCTCTCTCTCTCTAGCCCTGTCTCTCTCTTCTAGCCCTCTGTCATCTCTTCTCTAAGCCCTCTGTCTCTCTCTCTAGCCCTCTCTCTGTCTCTAGCCCTCTCTATCTCTCTCTCTCAGCCCTCTCTGTGTCTCTCTCTCTAGCCCTCTCTCTCTCTCTCTAGCCCTCTGCTAATCTCTCTACCCTCTCTCTCTCTCTAGCCCTCTCTCTTTCTAGCCCTCTCTCTTCTCTCTTAGCCCTCTCTCTCTGTCCTCTACCCTCTCTCTCTGTCTTCTAGTAGCCTCTTTCTACTCTCTCTCTAAGCCCCTCATCTCTCTCTAGCCCCTCTCTACTCTCTCTGTAGCCCTCCTATCTCTCTCTCTACCCCTCTGTCTCTCTCTCTTTAGCCCTCTGTCTCTCTCTCTCTTCTTCTCTCTTCTCTCTCTCTTCTTCTCTCTCTCTCTCTCTCTCTCTCTCTCTCTCTCTCTCCTCTCTCTAGCCTCTGTCTCTTCTCTAGGCTTCTTCTCCTCTTCTCCTCTCTCTCTCTCTC
This sequence comes from Penaeus vannamei, assembly GCF_003789085.1. Lineage (NCBI taxonomy): Eukaryota > Metazoa > Arthropoda > Malacostraca > Decapoda > Penaeidae > Penaeus > Penaeus vannamei. Next base: position 780,763 of record NW_020869184.1, read on the forward strand.
TCTCCTCTCTCTCTCTCTCTCTGTCTTCTCTCTCTCTCTCTCTCTCCGCCCTCTCTCTCCTCTCTCCTCCTCTCTCTCTCTCTATCTCTCTCTCCTTCTCTCTTCTATCGCCTCCTCTCTCTCTCTCTTCCTCTCTCTTCTCTCTCATCTCCTCTCTCTCTCTCTCTCTCCCTCCTCTCTCTCTCCTCTCTCTCTCTCTTCTCTCCTCTCTCTCCTCTCCTCCCCTCTCCTTCCCCTTTCTCTCCTCTCTCTCTCTCTCTTCTCTCTCTCTCTCTCTCTCTTCTCTCTCTCTCTCTCTCTCTCTCTCTCTCTTCTCTCTCCCTCTCTCTATCTCTCTCTCTCTCTCCTTCTCTCTCTCTTCTCTCTCTCTCTCTCTCTCTCTCTCTCTCTCTCTCTCTCTTCTCTCTCTCTCTCTCTCTCTCTCTCTCTCTCTCTCTCTATTCTCTCTCTCTGCTCTCTCTCTCTTATGCCCTCTCCTCTCCTCTCTTCTCTCTCTAGCCCTCTCTCTCTGGTCTCTTCTCCTCTGTAGCCCTCTCTCTTCTCCCTCCCTCCCCCTGCGATCTCATACATACGCCGCGCTGCTTCATCGGTACCCCCGGCTAACGTTCAGTATCTCAGCCTTTACTTGTCTCAATCTCTCTTCTGACCTCATCCTCCTCTGCTCCTCCTGACTAATAGACTTGGATTGATATTGTTCTTATCCATTTTTATTTTTTAATGTTTAACTATTATTTAGACAGCTGTGGCGAGAAGCGGCGCTCCCATCTTCGTCTCTCGCGAAGATTTCCTCCAGCTTGCCCGCTCCATGGGCATGATCCTCCCTCAGTTCCTCTGTATCTTTCCGGGGGCGCTGCAGGGCGAGGGGGATGTCCCTGAAGGAGTTCACGCGGAGCCTCCAGGCCCCGGGGACTCACGCAGCGCGAGTTCAGCGGCGTTAAGCGGACGTCCAGGACCTCCTTGCAATGGCTTCAAAGGACACGGCGGCGACGAAGCTGAGGGGAGCAGCCTGAGAGCACGACTGACGAGNTCTCTCTCTTCCCTCTCCTCTCTCTCTCTCTCTCTCTCTCTCTCTCTCTCTCTCTCTCTCTCTCTCTCTCTCTCTCTCTCTCTCTCTCGTCTCTCTTCTCTCCTCTCTCGTCTCTCTTCTCTCTTTCTATCATTTAATATTATCAGTGTAGATCCAACGGTCAACAAAATCCCCGCTTTGAACTTAGTATCAAAGAGAGGAAGACTCTGAAAATAGAAAAAAAATTATAAACAAACAGACAGAGCGATCGATATACAGACAAACAGAAAACAAGTGGACGGAAAGTCAGGCAGAAGACGAACAGACAGGAAAATAGACAACAAGACAGAAATGAAATGAGAGAATAGGTAGAATAGAAATAGAATAAAACAGACAAAAAATGAACAGATAAAAGAATTAATGTGAAAACGGACAGATAGAAAAATCAATATAAGGATAAATAGAAATTCGATATACAGATAGAAGTACAGACAAAGAAAAAACGCAACAGACAAACGAAAAACGAAACAGACATACAGATAA
>NW_020869184.1:792311-809811 GCF_003789085.1 Penaeus vannamei
ATTAATACTGCTATTATTACCTTTAATTTCATTATCATTTACCCAAATACCAGACAAAACCAGACAAATACCATCCCGAAATACCAGATAATACCTCATGAAGACATGAATCATGAATGCCCATTATATAGCAGATAAATACCTGGTATCCTGAAAACCTACATAAATACCAGACAATACCAGACAAATTGAAATACCGAAATACCAAACAACACCAGATAAACATAGTGCATCATAAACGCCAACGAAATACCAGATAAATAAAACGTTTCCAGCTCTAATCAAATACCACGTAGATACCATACCTCCATGAATACATACCAATATACCAAAGGACATGCAACTATGGAAACCACTATGCCCACATTTGGCCTTTTCTTAAAAACTTTCTACTAAACGTGACAAGTGAATCGCATTTCCTATTTTCTCTCTTTCTTTCCTTCTTTCCTTTTCTTTTTCCTTCTTCTTTTTATATTGTTTCTTATTACACTCGACTGGGTGAACTACTGTTGCCTCTCATTCTCCAGAAAATAAGAATGGTAAAACTATTAATGCTAATAAAGATGATATTGATGATAATAATGATACTGATGATTAATAACATAATGATGATAGTAATAATAATGAAAAGTAATAACTAATATTAATGATAAGGATAATCATAATATCAATAAGAATAATAACAATTTTAATAATAATGATAGTAATGATAATAATAATGATAATAGTAATGAAAATAATATAATGAATGATAATGATAATAATGATGATAAATTGATGATAATAATAATATTAATAATAATAATGATAATGATAATAATAATAATAATAATAATAATAATAATAATAATAATAATAATAATAATAATAATGAAAGCAATAACAGTAAAAGTATAATGATAAAAGATGATAATAATACTAATGATGATAGAAATAATAAAAATGAAAGTACTGATGGAGATCATAGTAATGATGATGATGATAATGATAGGAATGATAGTAATGATAATAATGACTGCAGCAACAACAACAGCAATAATAATAATGATAATAATAATATATGGTTATGATTAGAATGATAATCATAATGACAATAACAACGATAATAAAAATAAAAAGGATAATGATAATAATAATAATGCCAATAACAATAATGATGATGACAATAATAATAAGGATGATAATAATAACAATAACAGTAATAATAACGATAATAATAACAATAGTAATAATAACAATAACAATAATAATAAATAATAATAATGATAATAATAATAATATAATAATAATAATAATAAATAATAATAATAATAATAATAATAATAATAATAATAATAATAATAATAATAATAATAATAATAATAATAATAATAATAATAATAATATTAACAAGAACAACACTCACTCTCACACAGACCACTTTCGATGCTAATTTCCCAACCCGACTTAATTGTCGGGTTTATTACATTTTAGTAAGAATGTACAGCAAGGATGATAATAATTGTCGTTTAGCCTGTTAGCATTCTCATTCTCCTCCTCTTCCTCCTCTTCTTCTTCTTCTACTACTACTACTTATCTTCTTCTTCTTCTTCTTCTTCTTCTTCTTCTTCTTCTTTCTTCTCTCTACTACTACTACTACTACTTTCTCTTCTTCTTCTTTCTTCTTCTCTCTACTAACTACTACTTACTACTACTACTACTACTCTACTCTTCTTCTTCTTTTCTTCTTCTTCTTCTTCTCTTCTTCTTCTTCTCTTCTCTTCTTTTTCTTCTTACTCTTCTCTTCTTCTTTCTCCTCCTCCTCTCTTCCTTCTTCCTCTCCTCATTCCTCTTCCTCTTCCTCCTCCTCCTCTTCCTCTTCCTCTTCCTCCTCCTCCTCCTCCTTCCTTCTCCTTCTCTCCTTCCTCCTCCTCTTCCTCCTCCTCTTCTCCTTCTTCCTCCTCCTTTTCCCTATCCTTATTCTTACTTTTATTCATATCTTTCTTACATCAGCATCGTAACTTTTGTTGATAAAAGTGGTACATCACTCCTGCTTTTATGAATATTCCTCACTATTATTCCCCTTATTATCAACATTATTCATTATCATCATAGTAATTGCTATCATTATCATCATCAATATTATCAAATTAATAAATCAAAAACTAATAATAACCTCTAATGAATATAAATAAACATCTGATGGCTATTTGCCAAAGGGGGCTTCAATATGCATATTAATAGTTAATCTGGTGTTTAAATGTTAAAACGTGCCTAAACGCTAATCACCCGGGCAATTGTGAACACCGAAAGGGTTAATGCAAACAGGGGAACATATTAGCACCTCCATTGAAGTTTGATGGGGTCTTGATGGAGTCTATGACCGTGCGATTTGTATCTGATCAAATCATGTATTTTATTGAATTGCAAATTGCAGTTGATGGTGTAAAAGGTGTAAAAGAAAGATTAACAACCGGATTTTTTTATATGATTGTTTGTCTATCTACTTATCTGAAAAAAAATATATGCATATATATATATATATATATATATATATATATATATATATATATATATATATATATATATATGTGGTGTGTGTGTGTGTGTGTGTGTGATGTGTGTGTGTGTGTGTGTGTGTGTGTGTGTGTGTGTGTGTGTGTGTGTGTGTGTGTTGTGTGTGTGTGTGTGTGTGTGTGTGTGTGGTGTGTGTGTGTGGTGTGTCTTTTATCAGTATCGATAGATCTTATACCAGCTTTATTCATTTATCCATACAAATATCTATCTATCGAAACAACTGTCAGTATATTGGGTCAGCTTCTATCGATTTACTTATATTCATTGTATGCTATATACAAAATGAACATTCGTTTTTCAGTATAGTCCACAATACCAGATTTTATTTAAAGGCCTGCATCGTTAAATGGAATAACGTTATCTTTTCACAAAAAAACAGTGGCAATATCAATTTATTTATTTTTTATTGTCATATATTCTTTTAGAATATGTCCGTGTTTCCGTGAGTGACATGAATATACATATATATATGCGTGCACTCACAGACATATATGTAGTTATATGACTTTAACTACAATCATAACTATAACTATTTTAATTCCGAATTGTCAAATACTATAATGATAGCGATTATAATGATAATATGATATGATATATCATAAACGATGATGACGATGATGATGGATGATTATGATTGATGATGATGATGATGACGATTGATGACGATGATGATGACGATGATGACGATGATGATGACGATGACGATGATGACGATGATGATGATGAATATGATGATGATGATGATGATGATGACGATGACGATGACGATGACGATGATGATCATGATGATGATGATGATGATAATAATCATAATAACAAAATTATAATAAAAATAGCAATGGCAGATCATAAAGCGTATCAATCATCACTGACAATGATGATGCCGCGTATGGACAGTAATCCGGGGACAATTTCCTCGCGCAGCTGATTAGCTCACGTCTCGATTTGCACGGACGCTCTTCCGGTTGGTCGACTTGGGTGTTTTTTTTATCTATGGATGTTTATTATTATATATATGTATATATATGCTTATGTATATGTGTGTGCACTCACACACACACACACACACACACACACACACACACACACACACACACACACACACACACACACACACACACACACACACACACACACACAACACACACACACACACAAAACACACCACACACACACACACACACACACACACACACACACACACACACACACGCACACACACACACACACACACCACACACACATATACATATATAGGAGAACAGATAGACAGATAGCAGATAGATAGACAGATAAATAACAATAGATAGATAGACATATAGATAGATGGATAGATGAATAGACAGGTATATAAAAATTTGTAAGTATAAGCACATCTATGTTTTTGTTTGAATGTATGCACTACGTACGTGTATATGTACTTATGGATAAGTATCTGTATGTATGTGTATATGCCGTCATTGTGCATATAATTATACATGTGCAATTATCTCAGAGCACTGATGAGTTTCCTCTCATAAAAATCAAAATAAGATTAAAAGAGTACTGGAAGCAAAAATGATTAATGATGCGACAGAAAATTCTCCTAGTTAACAACGCGGAAAATGCATCAATTTTTTTTTCTTTCTTTTTTTTTAGGAAAAACGATTACGGTGGATTGTCTGTCCCTCCTTGTTTTTATCTGTCTGTCTTTCAGTCATTCTGTTTATATGTCATCTCGTCAAATGCAGAATGTTTCTTTATAACAGCTGTTGCAAATATATTTTACTCACAACAACAACAACAACAAAAATCGACAGAGCACATTAATTGCTATATGGGCTATGTATCTCTGAGAACAACAACAACAAACAACAAAAATATATATTGCATTTTTTTTTTTTTTTTTTTTTTTTTGCCTGTCACATTCAGCTTGAATAAAGATAATAAGAGAGAGAGTGAGAGAGAGAGAGCGAAAGGGAGAGAGAGAGAGAGAGAGAGAGAGAGAGAGAGAGAGAGAGAGAGAGAGAGAGAGAAGAGAGAGAGAAGAGAGAGAGAGAGAGAGAGAGAGAGAGAGAGAGAGAGAGAGAGAGTGAGAAAGAGAGAGAGAGAGCAGCATCCAACCAACCACCGACAGGCAAATAGGTGAACAAGGTCAGAACAGAGAGAGAAAAACTATAAACATTCACATAGTAATTTTTTTCCCCTTCAGTTGTACATTCAGCCTGTGAAAAAATAACTGAATAACTGAATAAATGGAATAAAAAAAAACTAGAGAGAGAGAGAGAGAGAGAGAGAGAGAGAGAGAGAGAGGCTGATACACAGACAAACAGACAGAGACAAAGAAGAAAAAAATTACAGGTAGAGAGAAAGAGAAAGAAAAAAGTCGAACACATAGAAAAGAAACGATAGATAGATAGATACAAATGGAGACAGAGAGAGAGGGGGGCAAGCAGGCAGGCAAACAGGCAGACGAGCAGAGACAGAAACGCAGACAGGCATAAACAAACAAGCAACAAGACAGCAGCAAAAGGGGCAAGCAAAGGGCAGACAACAGATAGATAGAATAGATAGACAGACAGATAGAAACACACAAGCAACAAGACATGAGCAGGCAAAGGGGCAAGCAAAGGGCCAGGGGGAATTTCCATTTCAGTAAATGTCCTTTAATTCATGCGGAAACGACGATGAATATTCTGAAAGCTAGATCTAACGGCCGGAGACACAGCTGATCGATCCTGGAAAACAGCCGCCATTGTCCACAGCCGGAGGAAAGGTGGAAAAGGGAAGAAAGAAAGAAATGAGGAGAAGGGAATAAAGAAAAACAGGGAGAGAAAGGGAAACAGAAGAATATACGCTTATAAGGAGAGAGATGGGGTGGGATGGAGAGGAAGGAGGGGAGATGAAGGAGAGAGGGGTGGAATGGAGGGAGGAATTAGAATGAAAATTGTTGGAAAAGAGACAAAGAACAAAAAGAGAATGGAACACGTAAAATATATCACCAAGGACGAGAATTTAGGGGAGGTAAGAGAGAGAGCGAGGCGAGGGAAAGAAGGAGAGGGGAGGAGGGAGAAGAAGAGAGAGGGGAGTTGAGGGAGCGGGGAGGTAAGAGAGGAGGGAAAACGTAAAGAAAAGAGAGAGAAAGACAAGAGAGGGAGAGTTCAGACAAACACAGTGAACAGAAAAAGCAACAAGATAGAATAAACATATTTCTTAAAGGAAAAAGGAGACGGGAGAGAGGAGAGAGAGAAAAGAGAGAGACGGGGAGACATAATGGAGGGAAGGGAAGGACGCGGAAGAAAGATGCGGAGTACGGGTTTGACCAGAAAAGAGAAGAAGAGAAATGAGGAGGAAGGAGAGAGATGGGAAAAGAGAGAACTAGGAAGGAGAGGGAGGATGATGACGAGAAAATTTGAGATGATGGCTTGTTTGTGTACGTGATGGGAACGAGAAATGCGGGGAGAGCTATCATGAATGGGTGTTGGAGAATTTGATTGGAAATGAATTTTTGATTAAAGAAGATGTATTGAGAGGATGATAGATGTTTGATACGAATGACAAAGATAATTTAATATTTTTTAGAAAATAAAAAAACCAATGTGGGGTGGGAGGAATTTTTTTAATTAACATTTTAGAAAAGAAATAAACACCAAACATTATAAAACCGAAGATTGTAAATTAATGATTAATTTAGGAAGAATGATAGAAACATAGTACGATAACTTAGAAGATAAAAGAAGAGAAAGAGAGAAGAAATGATGGAGACAAGTAGATATAGAGAAAGGAAAGAGAAAATTAGAAGGAGTTAAAGAGACGAGACGAGAGAGAGATGTAGGCAAGAGATGAACGGAGAGAGAGGAGAGTTATAGAGATAGAAGACATGAAGATGAGAACGAAGAGAAGGGAAAAGAGACTGACACGATCAAAACAATTTCCAAAAAGCAATTTAAATTCTTGCAAAGCATTCAAGCACTTGACAATTAATATTTAAGCGTTAATCGAAGTGAAGGGGGAGGTTTTTTTTTTCCTGTTTCCTTCAGATGTGAAGTTCGCTGTTTTCTCAGATGTGAACCACAAAATCATTAGCATTTCCACCATCTGCAATACAATCTAAAAGCATTAATGTAAATTAATGTTATTTGCGCTTAATTCTTTGTGCAAACGTCTGGGAAATCAAGGATGTATTAAATTTACGTGTGCAATTCTGCCTGTTTGTTCTTTATAATGTCCACATAAGAAAAAAAATACGGTTTCTCGTAATGTTAGATCGTCTTTATTGCTCGTATCTTTCCTTTTATTATCAGAATTGGTATAATCATTATCTTTATCATCATTTCTATTATCATTGTATTTACTTTACCAATGCTAGGATCATTGTTATTGCTATCATCATTATCATTGATGTTATCATCAGTAGTAATCATTACTAATTTCAATATAATAATTTCTAAATATCGCAATAAAATAAATATCGATATCTATCTATCTATCTATCTATCTATCTATTATATATATATCTATATCTATATCTATATCTATCTATCTATCTATCTATCTACATATATATTAAATATAAATATATATAATATATATATTATATATAATATTATATTATATATATATATATATATATATATATATACATATATATATATATAATATAATATATTTTTTTCATTACAGTTATCACCATCGTCATCAATTTTTATTTATATATTACTATCACTGTTACCGTTATCCTTATCGTTACTTTATCAATATTATTTTTTATTTTCATTATCATTATCTTTACTGTTAATACCATTATAATCAAAATTATCACCATTATTGTTGTTACCATTATCATTATAATTACTGTAATTACTTTGTTGTACTTTTATCGTTATTATCTTCACTCTCAGTCATTATCAGCATTACCATTATCGACATTACTGATATTATATTTATCACTTCTGGTATTATCATTGTTATCCTTATCATTGTCATTTGTTATCACCCTCACCATCCTATCATTAACATTGTCATTATTGCTGTTATTGTATCATTATCATCGTTATCATAACGCTCATCATTGCAATCAGTATCGGATATGCAGCTTGTATTCACATCAATCTTACCAATCCCACTAAAAAAAAAAAAAAAAATCGTTTGCATATACTGCCGCTAACATCGGCACTCAATCACAGAACACGCTATTATAACAACTTATACGTTTTACTCTGTCAAATACTATACATTAATAAGATTAACATGTGTATATCCTTTTGCTTCAATAAAATTAACATGTGTATAGTCTTTTGCTTCAATAGAATTAACATGCGTATATACCTTTGCTTCAATAAAATTAACATGTGCAGTTTCTTTTGCTGCAATAAGATTATTATGCCGGAATAGATTTTGGAAAGATACAAGCAAAGGGACGTTTGATATCAATTCCTGCATTGTGTCTGATTGAAATAAACCTGTGATAATTCCCATAGGGTCATTATGGTAATTCTGAATAACATCGGCTCTTTATTATCTTATATTATCGTGATCTTTGCTATTGTTCTCTGTATTTCACTAATGGTTATATTTATTCTAGTTGTTATTTTTCTCATTAAGTACTTATTTGTTGCCATTACTAAAAGTAACATTTCTTTATGTATCAGGAACATCATTATTATTACTACATTTTTACTTAGTACATAAATATACCTGAAAATACAGCAATGTGATGGACAATAAGACAATAAAAAGTGATCCATGTTTAGTCACCAGCCGTTGTTTTAATACTCATTATCACTGCAATCTTCATTATCATTATCATTACTGTTATCACCGACATTATCATTTCCTTGTAAGGATCATCATTATCAACGTCTTTATCAATACTACCATTATTGCTATCATTCCTATTATTGATATTGTCATTATTATCATTATATAGTATTACCAATATCATTGCTATTATCATGAATATTACCAATATGATTGTCATCATCATTATCCTTAATATTACCAATTGTATTGTCATTATCATTAATATTAATAATGTCATTGCCAGTATCGATAAATATCATTATCCTTAATATTACCAATATCATTGTCAGCATCATTAATATTACTAATGTCATTATTATAATTAATATTGCTAATGTCATTGTCATTATCATTAATATTACCAATATCAGTCATTATAATTATTGCCGTTTGCTGTTACTGGTGTTTATAATTCTAATTCCTCTGATGATTGTCGCAGAGTGAAATGCATCTCGAAGAACCCACAAAGTCTCTCTAGTCTCGCAAAGCTCTATTTTTGAGCAGCTCCCCTGACATCCTGCTTTGTTCCTGCTTATTGCTGGATTCCCCGGTTGTTCTGCTGTCTATCAAAGCGCAGATTCCTTTGACACTCCTGGGAATAAATGGCAGCAGCTTGTTCTTGGCTTCTTCTCCTGCTTTTATTTTTACTTCAGCTGTCATTCGCGAAATCGGGGGAAACCACAACACTCTTTTGCGATTACGGGTCCCTGGCGAGGACCTGAGGAGCACCTCGTCTGCATGTGAGGTGGAGTCACTTTAGGGCCAACCAGAGAATATCCGGCACTAGAAACCAACTGACATAGAGACCACCTTGAGACCACCTGCGCTAGAGACCACCTGGCGCTAGAGACCACTGGCACTAGGACCACTGGCACTATGAAATCATCCGACACCAGAGAGTAACTGCCACCATGCACCATCTCGGGCTCTACCAAGAATGCTCTCTATCTCTCTTTCTCCCCCCTTCTCTCTTCTTCTCTCTTTCCTCTCTCTCTTATCTATCTATCTAACTCTATCTCTCTTTTTCCCTTCCTCCCTCTCTCCCTCCTCTCTCTCTCTCTCTTCTTCTCTCTCTCTCTTCTCTCTCTCTCTCTTCCTCTCTCTCTCTCTCTCTCTCTCTCTCTCTCTCTCTCTCTCTCTCTCTCTCTCTCCCTCCCTCTCCCTCCCTCCCTCCCTCCCTCTCCTCTCTCTCTCTCTCTTCTCTCTCTCTTCTCTCTCTTCTCTCTCTCTTTTCTCTTTCTCTCTCTCTCTCTCTCTCTCTCCTTCTCTCTATTCTTTCGCTCTTCTCTCTCTCTCTCTCTCTCTTTTCTCCTCTCTCTCTTCTTTTTCTCTCTTCTCTCTCTCTCGCACTAAGAGAACCCAATGACCACACGCCCAGCCAGAACACCAGGCATGCGCGGTTGAAGATTTCCAAGGAAGACTCAAAATGTTTCCTCAAGAACTGGTACGAGATGAGACGGCGTCGCGGTGATCGATCCTCAACGCGAGGTCCCCGAGGCTGCTTTATCCATCAGTGATAAACCCGGAAAAAGTAAAACAGCATAACATAATTAGTAAAATCAACTTAAGAATCGAAGTACATTTTGACGCAGGCAAACGTGACCGAGAGAGTGAAGACTTAGGGGAGTTGAGGAGCGTCCCCAGGGTCATCCCTCCCGAGTCCTCCAGTTTGATATTTATCGTCGGGAGGAGCGCTGCGTCGACGTCTGAGAAGGAGCCTGAGGAATTAACCGAGGCTATGAACGGGCTCGTCTTCCTCCCGGGCAAGATCTCTCCGCGAACTTGAATCTGCCATTGTTAAGAAGGGCGCCTCGCCAACTTCGCAGAAACAAAATGATGGGTGATGTTACACGCCCACTCCTCCGAAATAATTCTCGCCCAGGGACCCGCCGCCGTGCAGACAAGCCTGGGGCGTTGTTAAGTACGGAAAGTACGTCCAGGACAGACGCGGCTGTTAAGAAAGGACTCGTTCCCTGTCGTTATCCGCCGGAGATTATCGGAAATACAATCAACAAGGAACGGGGCTCGATTTAAACATATAATAGGAAACCCGAGAACAAAGGCCCGACCAACGAGCAGCACAAACTACCGCAAACGACGCTGATCGAGCAATAGAGGAGACTAACGAGTATCCCGCCTATGCCCGTCGGAATCGATCCACAAGCGCCGTGCCCCTGGAGTCAAGGAAGGACGAGATCGGAGACAGATGGCGCATGCCCCTCCCAGCGGCCAGCAAGGAACCCCCGTATGGTGTGTGCAGAGAGGATTCATGCGCATGAGATGGCATGGATAGGCCACATGCACTCCTGACAGCACCGAGTCATGCTGCCGATGAAGCCGAAGGAGCCCTCATCTGTCTTTTTGTCACTAATCCGTTCAACAGCCTCTCATGATTCAGGCTTGGAGGAAAACACAGCCGAAAAACCGCCCACCTGGCTGAGAGGTATCTAGGTGCTTGGTATAGATATGATATATATATATATATACTATATATATTATATATATATTATATATATATATGTGTGTGTGTGTGTGTTGTGTGTGTGTGTGTGTGTGTGTGTGTGTGTGTGTGTGTGTGTGCGTGTGTGCGTGTGTGTGTTGTGTGTGTTATGTGTTTGTTTGTGTGTGGTGTGTTGTTATATGCATACACATTTATATACATATATATATATTATATTAAATATTATAATATATAAATATAAATATATATATATATATATACATAATATATATATACATTATATATATTATATATTATATATATATTATATATATATATATATATATATATATAATATAATATATATATTATATGGTAGAAAAACCCATCTTTCTTCAATAATCTAGGTTTGTGCTTTGTGGGTTTTTCTACCATAGACAGTAGTGTTTTTCCATTCATTATATATTATATATTATATTTATATGTATCAATATATATTATTATTAAAATATATATATATATATATTCATAAACATATATATATATATATATATATTATATGATATATATATAATATAGTTATTTAATTATATATATATAATTTATATATACATACATTAATAGATGTATATATGATATATAGTATCAAATAATATTATGAAACATATGTTAGTGAGCGTACGATTGTCGCTTATAGCATATACGATATGAAAACCGAAGGAATGTTGTGTACAGGCAATAAGTTAGAAAAATCTACGCACAACAAAAACACACGACCAAACAACAAAAGGACACGTCAGAAAGCAAAACCACCGAACACAACCGTAACACACCAACAAAACTAAGTCACTACAACAAAAAAAAAGTGTTAACAAAAAAACACCAGTAAACAACAAAAAAACCACAGCAACAAAAACAAAAAAAAAAAGAGAAAAAAAAAAAAAGAAAAAATTCGAAAAACAAGTAAAAAATATGAAAAAAAAAGACAAAAACCCGCCCCCACGAGCAAAAACCAACAAATAAACCATGTACATAAACAAAAACAAAAAATACAACAACACACCCAAACCACGCAAATAACACCACACCATAACATAATAACAACAAAAAACCGTAAACCGCGCACCAAAACAAACGGCAAAACCAAACCCAACGAACTAACCAATCCAAACTCAAAAGAGCCCTAAAACCAATAACAACACACACTAACAAGAAACAAAACAACCAATAAAAACACAAACAAAAACAAAATAAACCAAAAAACACAAACCAAACAGACATGACTAAGCGGAACAAAAAAAACAGAACAAAGACGACAGAACACGCGAAGATTTCATGTTTCAATGAATTGAGATGCCATGCTATGACACTAAGAACCCCGAATACTTGACCGCTCCGATTAGATCGATTCTGAAAACAGTGTCCAAGGGACAAGAAAAGTTTAGCCTAACCATAATTGAGGATGGTTAGAGAATAAGGCCTTAGATCACATACTGAAGATGTAATGCATCACAAACTAGAGGAAATCGGATTCCTAAAGGCTGTTGTTGGAAAAATGTCATCTAATTCTCTACTTTCTAACTGTTAAGTGACAATGGAAAAATAGACACACATAGAAAGCCAAAGTGATGAACAGAAGCTTATAGATGTGTGAGCAATAGTGACGGACATGAAAAAGAAAAAATGATCACAAATAGAAATGTTCAACTAATCAAACTTTGTATGTCCTGCTGTCCTATTTGCAATAGATGTGTCTCCCTTGTCTAATAATTATTTAAACCTAGCCAGAAAATACTCCTTGAGTATACGAGTCAAGCAAAAAAGACAGCACTGAAATCTACCAATTATTGCAAAAGTGAGAGCAATGGCATACTACCAATACCAACAAACCAAGCTATTGATAGTCCTTAAACCATTTTATAGGATCTATGCAAACACCTGGTAACAGGAGAAAGTTTTTGAATATTTTATATTGATCAATATTTGCTTTCGAAATTCTAAAATTCTTTAGACCATCTTGCAACACTTCTTTTCAGCACAAGGATCCAAAGATTAACGCTGAACTCTGCTGATGGCAGTGTATACCAGAGTGATGATAAATGCAAGATCAAAATATAAGAGTATAATAAGATTCCTAAATTTACTCTTGCGCAAAAGGGAAAGTAATAGCGAGGAGAAAAAGAAGGAGTATAAGAGAAGGAGAGAAGGAAACGACGAGGACAACGCAGAGGAACCATGGGGGGCACGTAAAAACGAATCAGTATGAGACAGAAGTGAAGTAAAAGGTGTTAGGTCAGGTCGAAAAAAGATTTTAGAGCATAAGGTCTGGTATAAAAGGGATGCCGGCTATACGATAAGAAGTGATGAACAAGAGAACCGAATGTGGGAAGCTAGGAGACTGTCTTAAGCAAGAGAAAAAAACAGCAGGTATTTCAGATTTGGAAAATTTAGGAGCAGCAGAATTGATGCAGGGAAAAGATTATCACCAGTCTGGCCGGAAATAAAAAACAGAAAATAAAAGAACAGAAAACTCTAAAAATAACATTGGACATCCAGCTGAAGGGAAAAGACAATGTCGCTGCTGAAACAACAATCCGATCTTGAATGGCCATGTGTCACTCCTAGATAGGCACAGGCAGAACACGGAGACCTGTTGATGTGTGTAACATATAAATATATATAAAATATATATAATAAAATAGTAATAAGATCGATTTATATGAAAAAAATATATACATAGTAATATATATAAAATATTATACTAATTAAATAAATAATATTAATATATCATTAACATTCATTAATTAGGAACAATAATGTTATATATATCATATATCATGATGAGATCAATATCATATTATAATAAACAAAACCAAAATACAATATATAATTAATACCATATCATATAACTAATATATATAATTTCTTATTCATTAATTATAAAACATATATATATTAACTATGTTATAATAGAATAAATATAAATAACTTATAATAACACAGCTAATAAAATATAATGTATATTTAGATGTACGCTGCACTATTATTACTTATAGTATAGTAAAATATGATACTACATAATATATAAATAAAATAAAACTAATTATATATATATAATAATATATTAAATATTATAATATTGTTATATATTATATAATGTTAATGTATTGATAAATGTATGAATATGAATGATAATATATGTTAATTAATATAATAGTATATATTATTTATATTATACATTATATATTAATATATAATATATATAATATATATTAATATGTTATTGTATATATTGATATTATATATATATATGTATACTTATATCATATATAACATAATATTATATATATAAATATATATATATATTTATAATTAATAGTTATAAATATTACTTATTAAATAATATATTAATATTATAAACCTTTAAATCAAATATATATATAAGTATTAAATGTATTCCAGTATAATATATATGTAGCTATTGTTAACTAACATGCTTAAATACGTACTAGCTAACACATAACACACCCAAATACAACATACATCATATGACACTAGCTGACATGTGTGTAGCGATGCAGCAACACACACACACCATATGTACAGCATACGAGCTGATTGTGCGCTAAGCTAGACTGATGCTGCTGTAGCTGAGTGTGCACGTGCTGTGTGGTGTGTATCTGCACTCCGGCTCTCACACTAAACTCGCATGTGTGTGTGATGTGTCTTATGTGTGTGTATGATGCGTGTGAGATGTGTGTGTGTAAAAACATTCTAATCAATATAAATTTATATCATAATATATAATATACACTAATAAATTAATTAATTTATTGAATATATATAAATATTTAGTTTATATAGTATAATAATATATTATTAAATATATTAATATATCAATATATTTATTAATATATATAATATACTATTATATAATATTATCATAATTTTATAATAAATATATATCTAAAGTAATTATATATATATAATATATTATATATTATATATAATTAATATATATATCATATATTATATATTAATATAATTATTAATATATTAATAATCATAATTACACTATATATTATATTGTATTATGTAGTGGTAAGTTGAGTGCTGAGATGTGTTTATACTTAAGTGATTATTAACTAAGTAAAAATTAATATTATAATATAATAATTAATTAATAATAATATTAATATTAATATATTAAATATTATATTATATATATATATATATAAGTATATATATATATCAGTATATATATATTGTAATATTATTATATTATTTTAAATATATTGTGTATAATACACTAATATATGTATAATAATATTATGTATGTATTAATGACATATCATAATATAATAATATAATATAACTAAACCTATTAATACTACTCCAAATATAATAATTATATATATACAAATATATATAATCAAAATATATATCTAATATATTTATCAATATTTAATATACCTTATTAATATAAGTCCATGTATGTGTATAAATTAGATAATTTACATAATATGCATCTATACATGGCTGATGTAGTAATATTGATACCTTATAACTAACTGATATTTACTAAATATAAAATTATATAAATACTGATAACAATCAACTAGACACCACACCATCACATTACACACATTAAACTGTAACACACAGCACTAGTCCCACACACACCTCACCACAAATATATACATATAACTATACACATCAATCTACTAATAATAGTGGAGTGGTGACAATAACAGTATGCATAACATAATATGCAATAATGTTGTTAATGATATACCTAATATAAGTATACTCCGTATAAAAACATAATATACAACTATTATATAATATAATATAATATTAATATAATATTTAATTAAGGAACTATTTACAGTATCTGCTAGACTGTGATAACACCCAATATTATAATGTGTGTATAATAAATATAAAATTTATGATGTGGTAGTGTGTGGTGTGTGTGTGTGTATGGTGTTCGTGTGTGATGTCTATAAATAATAAACCTAATATTTATATTAACTCATATTAAATATTGTTAAATATGTATATGTATAACACTCATTAATTACTAACATATCACTCAACACATTCACATACTATCACACACATACATACAAATAACCATCGATCCACTGCACACATCAAACACAACACAACACAAACAACACACACCTCATAAGATAGATAATAGATGATAGTATGTAAAGGTGCATGAAATTAGATAAAGATATATTGAGTGTATATAAATTTTAATAATTATATATAATATTAATATTAACTATGATATAGTATTAAATATATATATTATAGTATATATATATATATACACACATTACACATCACACGCACGGCTAACACACATACCACATCAAACACACATCACCAATACACATACACAACACATAACCCACACATCCACTAACATCACAACTATACTATAAACAATTAATATATTATGATAAGTGTAGATAGTTAAGATAGGTTGTATATGATTATATGATGAGATTTAATTAATGTAAATATAATAAGATTAGATATATGCATATATATATATAAAAAATGTTTTTAAGCTGGTTGTGTGTAATATAATGTATATAATGCGTGCGCGTGCGCGCGCGGTGTGTGTGTGGTTTGCACGTATAGACCATTATATTTATCTAGTTATTATTGTATATTTGATATAATGTTATGTGTGTGACCGTTATAGATATACTAATTATATACTAGATAATAGTAAAAAAAAGGTAATATAAAAAAAAAATATAATAATAATAAAATAAAATAATAAAATTATATATTAAATTATATTACAGTTATAAATTCTTTTCTTTATATGTCCAATTTATGTAGTATATAAATGAATGTTTTCATGTGCGTAGGATGCGGTGTTGTGTGTTGTGTGTGTGCGTAAATGAGCAGTAATTATGTATATAAATGTTTAGTAGATTTTATAAATTATAATATAGTGCATGTAACCAAGATGATTAGTTCATATTAGAATTTATAGCTCGATATACTCACGGCCTCTTAGGAGGCAGCAGGGAAACACCAAATATGCCGAAAAATTATGAAAAATTCAGACTAAGCGGGCGAACAGCCAAAAACAACAACTACGGAAGGCCTTTTTTCGTCCGCTTCATTTAAATGTCACTAATGTACATAAGTTACAAGATAGTAAATATTAATATATAATATACTCAAAACTCGATTGACAAAACATATTCACACACTCCAAATATATATATATATTAATATACTAACATATCATTGATATGTGGTGTGAGCTCATTATTATATACTACTATAATTATTTATTATATTTATTATATATTTATTATTATATTTATGATTTGAACATATGAATACACAGACATCAGCACCGAAATCCACGCGATATCTCCGGACACTTCCTAAGCCACACAACCGAAGCTCCTTACATTTCGAATCCCCGGAGCCTCGAGGGAAGAAAGGTGCGGGAGGAGGAGGGTCTTCGAACGTCGCGGTCTCCTCCAGCTCCTGCAGGAGGCACACAAGGAGCAACAGGTCCCGCCGCACGAAATCACGAGAGTACCGAGGGAGGGAGAGAAGGAGGAGGGGAAGCTCTCGAAACCACAGGCAACACCGAGACCACTGCTAAGAGCTGGCGACACACTGAGCGGGGCGCGTCGAAACGAGCGAGAGAGCGACCCGCTGAGGAGCCCACCAGCC
>NW_020869184.1:817311-827311 GCF_003789085.1 Penaeus vannamei
TATATATATATATATATGTACGTATAGTGATGATCAAAAGTCATGCCATGATTTGAAACTTCAAATATCTCTTACCCTGCGCAAAGTGTTGTATTTATTCGCAGGAGTTTTGACCTGACACACACTACAACACACACCCAAAAATAAAAGAGAAAGAGAAAAAAATGAAGCAATTGGAAAAGAATTATTTATCAGACCTGATTACATTCTCACGGGCCAATAGGCGCGCAGGACGAGTGTCCTTCGCGCAAAATAAGGGAAACTGATTACTAATCCTGTCCTTCAGTTAACGATCCTCGATGGCGCTTTGGATCCTTAATTGGAAGACAAGAGAGAAGATAAAAGAGAGAAAAGGAAAAAACAAGTATAAAATAATAACACTCGCCTTTATCTTCGTGTGTGTGTGCAAAAAATAGATGAATGAATAAATAGATAAAATAAACAGACTTGAACAAGTATAGAAAAATCCACAATTAAAATAGAAAAGGGCAAATCAGTAGAAAATAAGACGCTTGAATAGAGAAAAATACACACAAAACTAAATCCTCGCATAAACGAACAGACAGAGCGAGAGAGAGAGACAAAGAAAGGGAGAAAGAGTGGATATGATACGGTCATCGGATTTAGGCAATTATACAATTCATGCACCTGTGGCTGGGAACTGGCAATGCATTATCCCGGGCACTTCAGATGTACAATAGAGCAAGCGAATGAAATTTATGACTGTCTCTGTCCACGCTAGAATAGAAACATACGGGCCAATTAGTGAGTATCAACGGTAAGAAAGGGAGAAAGAGGGAGAGAGAGAGGTAGTAGGATATAAAGAAGGGAGGAGAACAAGGTAAGAGAGAGAGAGAGAGAGAGAGAGAGAGAGAGAGAGAGAGAGAGAGAGAGAGAGAGAGAGAGAGAGAGAGAGAGAAGTCAAAAGAGAGAGAAGAGGAGACAAGGATACAAAGAGAAAGAGAAGGAAGGTGAACATGGTGAGAGAGAGAGAGAGAGAGAAGTCAAAGGAGAGAGAAGAGGAGACAAGGGTACAAAGAGAAAGAGAAGGAAGGAGAACATGGTAAGAGAGAGAGAGAGATGGAAGGAAAAGAGAGAGAGAGAAGCGGAGACAAAGAGAGAGAGAAAAAGAAAGAGAAGAAGATGGAAATAGAAAGAGAGAGAGAGAGGAGGAAATTAACTACATCATAAAAACTGTGTCACTGGTCGACAAAAAGAATGAAAGAAATTAATGACAGATATCGCCAAGTTATTCGTTTGACAATGAAAATTAATGGTGGGTGTGGTTTGATGTCAAGAAACATGTGAAATATGCCTTTTTTGATTTATTTATTGTTTTTTTTTAAGGCAAGACCTTTTCCTTGCCAAGCTTTTTTCTTTCTTTTTTGTATATTTTTCTTATTTTCTCTTGTGCGCATTTTATCATCATCAATACTTTCATTACTATTATTATCATTATTGTTACTACTATTGAGAGTATAACGATTCTTATCATGGTCAAGATCCTTGAAATTTCCATGATTTTTATAATTATTGTTATCATTATCATTATCATCACTTTTATCATTAATGTTGTAAGTATCATCATTATCACAATTATTACCATCATTCATATAATTAGCTTTACCATGAGTATCATTATCATTATCATCATTGCCATAGCTGTTATTATTACTATCATACCTGTTATTATCATCATTACCATAACTATTATTTTCATCATTACCATAACTGTTATTATCACCAGCTATTATCACCATTTGCATCATTGCAATCCTTATTTTCTAAGTTCAAGGCTATTCTTTGTGATAGGATTATAGGCGATTATCTTTCCAAAGTCTTCCTGGATTTGCATTCACGAGGTCAAGCTTTTGTTGTGTGAGAAAAAAGAGAGAAAGAGAGAAAGGGAGACAAAAGATAACAATAGTTGCCTTTCCTGAGAATTCTGCATGTGTGTGTTTGCCTTTGTGTGTGCGTGGTGCGTGTGTGTGTGTGTGTGTGTGTGTGTGTGTGTGTGTGTGTGTGTGTGTGTGTGTGTGTGTGTGTGTGTGTGTGTGTGTGTGTGTGTGTGTGTGTGTGTGTGTGTGTGTGTGTGTGTGTGTGTGTGTGTGTGTGTGTGTGTGTGTGTGTGTGTGTGTGTGTGTGTGTGTGTGTGTGTGTGTGTGTGTGTGTGTGTGTGTGTGTGTGTGTGTGTGTGTGTTGTGTTCACGAATGACAGTTCGCCTACATTCATAGCGTGGTATGTGTTTCCAAATGTCACTCATAGATGTCGCAGTGTTCCCTGTGTCAAGAGCGAAAGACAGAAGAGGGAGAGAGAGAGAGAGCAGCGACAGGGGTAGGGAGGGCGAGGGGACCAGCGGCAATAAGAGAGGAGGGGGGGGGGGGGGGGAGAGGAGAGCCTGGTGGGTGGCCAGTATTATCATTATCCTTTTGAATTTCTATGATAGAGAAACAATCGGGTATGGGTTGTTGTGGTGTTCACTTGATCAGTATCTGTCAGTAAGTGTGTGTGTGTGTGTGTGTGTGTGTGTGTGTGTGTGTGTGTGTGTGTGTGTGTGTGTGTGTGTGTGTGTGTGTGTGTGTGTGTGTGTGTGTGCGTGTGAGAGAGAGTGAGAGAGAGAGAGAGAGAGAGAGAAGAGAGAGAGAGAGAGAGAGAGAGAGAGAGAGAGAGAGAGACTTTTTTTGACTTTGACAAGCTTATTGAGACAAAAGGTTACATCTCAAAAGGATGTGGTAACGTAGGTTATCCTCACCCATATCTTGATAAGTCCCTGTGTGGGCTCACAGTTCTCATAAAAAAATTAGCTGTATTACCAAATAATAACATAAAATACAAAAACAAAAATATTGAGAGTCATAGTCTATAAAAGAGAAAGTTCGTGCACACACTCACTGATGAGCTGTGAGGTACCGTAGGCGACCCGTGTGTGCAGCTGTTATTTGCGAAGGACAGGCACTCAGGTTATCCCCGGTCAGGTCACCTGTTCTTTGTCGTACATATTTTGTGAAATCCGCTGTCTGAAGTCTAGACAATAATACTATAAGACTCCACTATGCATTACCTTGCTTTTCCATTCTTACAGCATATCATTAAGCTTTGCCAAGTTTTGTTCAATTTCCCATCGATCCAAGAGTTTTTCTTTTTCGTGATCGTTGTACTCCACACTTGCTGTTATTTTTCTTTCCTTCCTTTTAATAACTATCTCACTTTCTGAATCTTGCTCCTTTGCAGAAATACATGTTTGTTTCGTTTCTGTGTCTTTAGTCGGAGTTTCTTTCGTTGCCTCATCCCCCTCTTTCTGTTTTTCCGTTTCTTCGCTGGGAAGTTTCCTTTCGATAGCGTCCATTCTCTGCATCAGCGTCTGAAACATCCTGGTAATTACGGATATATCCTTAGAAAAATCCGCACCACTACGCGGCACTTCCTTCACTTCCTGCACCTGTCTGTCCTGCCCGTCATCACAAGCCATTGGCGACGGCACCACCCGCGGAGGGCCCTGCACCCAGGCATTAGGGACAACAGCTGTCTCCTCCCTCGGCACCTCCGGCCGCGTGGTGACCGGCCTTTTTCCATTTTCTCCTTCCTTGGGGACCGCCGAAGCAATCTTGATTTGTGGTCTCACCCTGCATGCAGGAGACCCGGCATTGTGGCGGCCTCCGCAGTTGCAGCAGCAAGGCGTAACCCTTTCCCCCTTTTCAATCTTGGCCCGGCAGACCCTTGAGTCATGTGTCCTGCCACAGAACCTGCATCGAGCATCCTGTTGACAGGCCCACGACTTGTGTCCCCACCTGCAGCACTTGAGGCACATGACTGGCGGCTCCACATACGGTGCCACCCTCCTGTACCCCGCTCCAGAGATGAATACCTTCTCTGGCACTTCCCCCTTCACAAGGGCAACGAGCTGACTCCGCTCCTCGCCCCTGGACGTGTGCCGCCTTACCCACACAAATCTATCGTCGTCCAGTAGGAAGTCCGGGTCTAGTATCGTTGGATACCGGAAAATTATCACCTTAGTGAACTTTTCCCCAGCCTTTGGGACAGTCATCACTGTCCCCTTGTATCCCTGAGTCGTCAGGGTCTGAACCGCCTGGCCTGCCCGCACCGTGAGATACGGCCTCCCTCTTCCTTCCCTCATCAGTGGCTCGAAATCAGCGTGGTCCCGGCCCAGTTGCATGGCCCACCTTAATTTTTCTAAGAAACTCATGGCGCAGTCCTGTGGAAATAGCAGTCTTTTCCTGCCGTTCACACCGGCAACATTCTGGTCTGCTGCTTCGTTTCCGAGCCAGAAAGAGAGAGAGAGAGAGAGAATGAAAGAAGGACAGAGAGAGATAGAGAGAGAGAATGAGAGGAGGACAGAGAGAGAGTGAGTGAGTGAGAAAGAGTGAGAGAGAAACAGAGAGAGAGGGAGGGGGAGGGAGGGAGAAGGAAAGGGAAAGGGGGAGAGAGAGAGACAGAGAGAGAAGAGAGAGAGGGGGGAGGGGGAGGGAGGAGAGGGAAAGGGAAAGGGAGGGAGAGAGAGAGAGAGAGTCAGTCTGGTTCAGGCGTTTGTCAAGTTTGATGGCCAGATTAAAGTTTACCTCGGCCATTCTTTTTGTGCCTGACATGATTGGCATTTTTTTTTATTGGTCGTGTACGGTATGGTTATAAAACTTGACATATGTATTTTCATTTCATTATTATTTTTTATTTTTGATATAATCTTATATCATATAATAGTGTTATGTTTCAGGAATAAAAATCACGAGAAAAAAGAATTAAGAAACTCGCCAAATACTTTTTTTTCTTTGTTTGAGGAGAGAATTGAAGACAAACACACGCACATACACACACACACACACACACACACACACACACACACACACACAGAGAGCGAGCGAGCGAGAGAGAGAGAGAGAGAGAGAGAAGAGAGAGAGAGAGAGAGAGAGAGAGAGAGAGAGAGAGAGAGAGAGAGAGAGAGAGAGAGAGAGAGAGAAAACTTGCAAAAGAGATATTCACCTGAATAATGATGATATTAATGTTAATAATATGGACAATGAAAAAATCTAACATTAACTATCCAACCCCGAACATTTCCCCTTCCCCCTTTTTCTTACTTTCTCCCTCTCCTCTCCTGCCTCCCTCGCACCTACACCCCCCCCCCTCCTTCCCTCTTCCTCGTCTCTTTTTTTCTCAGGATACAACACATTTGTGGGAGAATTGCGGAGACATAATCCAGGCAGTTAGTATAGGTAAAGTTTCGAAAGGGACTGCATGTACATGTATACGTATAGACATCGTGAAAGTGTAGTCTTATATACATACGCTACATATATGCATTACAAAATTATCAAAACACGATGGAACTCACTTATTACTTTATCAAATTAGATATTTCGCCAATACACATATCAGGATTATATTATCGACTCAGATATAGTTAATACAATATCTTTTGCGAATAATATGAAAATTTCATTTGCAAGAATCCTAAGTATCTCATACTGTAATGTGCAATTTGTTCACAAATAATTGAAACTCGTTTGCATAATATGGTGCAATGTTGGATAAAAAAAAATCTGAAAAGGTCATTTGCTTCTATTTAGGAATAAAATCTTTTAAATATTTTTATGAGAAAGTTTGAAATCTTATTTACAATATGACCAGCAATCGAATCTATTTGTGCTCATTCAACCTTTTAATATAACATATTACACAACACAACATATACTACACTTGTTATTACAAAGCAATACCTCAAATGTGGGTTAGTGTTTCTTCCCTGCGTAGTATAGATCTCAGGTATCAAGCAATTGGTGTAGGGAGAATGTGCAAACACGTGTGTAAGACAGACTTGTATTCTGCACACGCGTGGGTATTTTGGTTATCTGCACATATTAATCGCATTACAACTCAAGTCAATTTCTAAATAAGGAAACTGCCGTAAATGGAACCACACAGTAACTTTAACCCAGTGCAACCGTGAGTATCTGCATTGCCCATCGCAATAACAAAACCATAATAATTACATAAATAAAGAAAAAAAAAAAGAAAAAAGACAACAACTAATACCTTTAGCATCCTCAGTACAAATAGCGGCTTATGATACATATTCAAGAGCCATAAAAACAAAGCTTGGAACCTTACTACCACGGTTGCGCAGTCCTTTGATGTTGCTTCTGCTAAAATATTCCGGAAAGAAACTCTCCAGTTACCATAAGAGACGCAGAGACAAGCCATTGGGTGAGCCGGGGACTTGTTTACGCATTGCAAGTGGTAATTCAACGTGGATGGCTCGTTATGGGGTCTCTAATGGGGTAGTTATCAAGGGGTTCCCTTTTCGCTGGTTACGCACCTTGCCTTTTTGAATGACAGGGCTTTTAAATATGGCTAAGGGGAGACATAGGTTACATTCGCTGGCAACAGAAGCCTGGTGGAGGTACAAGAGGTGGAGCTGGAGGTCGAGACGATACAAGAGGTGGAACTGGAGGTCGAGACGATACAAGAGGTGGAACTGGAGGTCGAGACGATACAAGAGGTGGAGCTGGAGGTCGAGCGGTGGATGAGGTGGAAGCGGAGGTGGAGACGACGAAGATGAGGCTTATGGAGTACATGAAATTAGCGACCAAGGAAGTGATCAGAAAGCGGCTTATAATAGTAATGATAACGGTTATGACTGCTGACATGCGGAGATATGTATGATTATAATAACAATTATAATGAAGGTGACTATGGTAAGGTACAGCCTGATAATAGCAATGCTTGATAGTGATAATCATGACAATATCGGTGAGGAACATACAGATTTTGATGAATAAAGTGACTGAAGTGCTAACCAATGTATTATAGTGATAATAGGAACGGAAGTCACAATAAACAGTACATTAATACTAGGAGTAAACAATATCAATAACAATCTTAATAAAATACCAAAAAAAATAATGATAATAGTCATGATAAAATCAAAATTAATCATAACAAAAGTGATAACAAAATCAACATAATGCAATTGTTAATTATTATACCCTGATTTGCAGAAACATGTTAAGGATGATGGCTAGCATGTCTGATTTTATTCATCTAAGGAAGTAAAGTAAATAGATTTAAAAAATCGATAATATCAATAATACAGTATAATGTTGATCATTATGATGATAACAATAATGATGATCACACTAATATAAGTAATAATGATAGTAATCAATAATGATAATAATGATAATGATAAAAGTAATGATAACGATAACCATGATGATACACTCACAATGATAAGAATAATGACGATAATAAAAAAAGTAAATAAAAATACAAAATAAAGACGACGCTGTGATCATAAAAACATCGCTCGCCAATTTTAGCTCAAAGACGGGATTCCAAAGAAGACGAAAAGGAAAGAGGGAGGACGAATTACCAAGACAAATTGCGCGTGGATTCCAGACAGGCGGGAGAAACAACAGTAGTCTTCAGGAGCCATGGGAGAGGTTGCGCCTTTGGTGGGTTATGTCTGTATGTCTGTTTGTCTCTGTATCTCTCTCTTTGTATCTATTCACCTGCCTATCTGTCTATAAATTATCTCTGACGGTCGGTCGGTCTTTCTCTCTCTCTCTCTCTCTCTCTCTCTCTCTCTCTCTCTCTCTCTCTCTATATATATATATATATATATATATATATATATATATATATATATATATATCTAACACTGACTTGACTCTCTCTCTCTCTCTCTCTCTCTCTCTCTCTCTCTCTCTCTCTCTCTCTCTCTCTCCTCTCTCTCTCTTCTCTTCCTCTCTCTCTCTCTCTCTCTCTCTCTCTCTCTCTCTCTCTCTCTCTCTCTATCTCTATCTCTCTCTCTCTCCTCTCTCTCTCCTCCCTCCTCCCTCTCCCTTTTCTGTGTGTGTGTGGATGATAATGATATAGCAGTGTCAAGCAAGTATGATAATAACGATGGTAATGAGGGTGAGGATGTCAATAATAATCATAACAATGACCATGATGATAATAATTGCCAACAACGAATATAACAATTATCAAAAATAATATCCGTTATTAGTGATTAAAAAAAAGTAGAAGTAAATCCAAATTCTTTGCGAAATCTCTATCTTCAGGAAAGATTATAAACCAGGGAAAAAGTCGAAGGGACTTGAGTTTGGTCCGGTAGCCATTTTTCATACTTTTTTTATTTTACTCTTGAATTGTGTTTGTGTCTTTTTTGGGTCTTTTTCTGTTCGTCTTCCTATTTCACTCAGTGATGTATTATTCTCTCTCTCTCTCTCTCTCTCTCTCTCTCTCTTCTCTCTCTCTCTCTTCTCTCTCTCTCTCTCTCTCTCTCTCTCTCTCTCTCTCTCTCTCTTCTCTCTCTCTCTCTCTCCTCTCTCTCTCTCTCTCTCTCTCTCTCTCTCTCTCCTCTCTCTCTCTGTCTCTCTCTCTCTCTCTCTCTCTCTCTCTCTCTCTCTCTGTCTGTCTGTCTGTCTCTTTAACTCTATTCATACATCTATATATACTTCCCCTGCTATTTATCTGTCTATCAAGGTAATATCTATTTTTACAATTACTTGTCTATCTTTGCCTCTGCTCTTTACTGCTGTCATGCCCACGCAGTATGTGGGAATGTGTCCGTGATGCGAAGTGACACAGAAAATCAACCGGAAAAATAAAATTCTATATTTCGATCACTGAACTAGTGAATGGCAGCAAAATATTTTTCAAAAAATCACTCACAAACTGCAGTGCAACGTGTCACTTTTAAAGGGATGTGGTTCACAAAAGCGGAATTCCATTTTCTGAATCCTGGAACCACACACACATGCATTCCAATACCCCCGAAGAATGATATAGGAAGAATAATGGTAATGGAAATGACTATGATAACAGAAATATCACCATTATTGTTACATACTGAATTTATTTACAAATAATAGTAATAAAGTTATGAATGAATGATAATAATGTTCATAACAATGATTTTTTTTTTTTTTTTTTTTTTTGCTAAAAATCATGGTAATGGTATTAACAGAATGGATGATAACGATAATGATCATGGTGGTGATCACAGCAGGTGAATTACCAATTGATAATGGTAAGAATGATGATAGTGGCAGCGGTAATCACAGTATTAGTAAAACAGTAATTAAAAGTAACAGTTCATAATGAGAAAGATGGTTATGATGTTAGTAATAATTACAAAAAAAAATATATAACTGATGATGATACCAAAAGAAATAACAATAATAATGAAATGATACCAAGAGAAATAACAATACATATAAAGATAACATTAACACTACTAATGAAATTCAACATTAAGGATAAAAGTACTTAAACTAAACCCCAGCAGGTCGTACTCTCCCACGTGAGGACCGTAATTGCCAAGCCTTGGTCTGGAAATATACGTTCGGGATAAACGACAGGGGCTTAAGTGGCTGAAAATTAACCCTAATAAAGTACTGAGAGACATTATCTCTTAAGGGGACGAAACAGAGAAGGAGGAATAAAACGAAAAGGAGGAAGAAAAGGATAAAGAGGTGGCAAAAAGAATGTTATTGGTTTCAATGGTCATTGGTGGAAGCACAGAAAATCAAGGATTGGTGGAAACAAATGACCCCAGAGATGAAGATGGAGAAAGAAGAAGGCAGAGAGAAAGAAAAATAAAGTGAACAATTTGACGAAGCAAAGAAATTGCAGATTGTAGAAACCCAATGAAGGAGACGAAGCTTAGGAGAAGAAATACGATCAATGAAGGAAAAAAAGAAGAAAGATTATGGAAACAAAGGAAACCAGAGAGACGAAAGGGGTGAATGAGCAATAAGCAAGCACAATCGGAAATGGAAGCGATATGCAAATTAGAATGGCGGTAATAAAACAGTACAAATTGCGTGAAGAATGCCCTATAGATGTGTGCTCATACGCCCGTGTTTTAGTTTGCTTCCTGTGAAGATACGCACACAAAGCATACATAAACACAGAGACGTATGTGCAGAATACATCCCATACGCAATGATTATGTGCATTCCCTTTTTCACGTAG
>NW_020869184.1:839811-842311 GCF_003789085.1 Penaeus vannamei
TCATTCATAAACAACTAACATTCCCCGCATACCCCATAGTCCCCGACAAGGTAGAGTTAAGTCACTTCTTTCCACCATGATGTAAACAAACACCCTACCTTTGTGTATAAGACATGTTCCTCTGTGTATTACCGGATGCTTCCTGCTACACCCTTCCTTCGGTTTGTTTACATGTTCGTTCGGTACAACTCTGAAAGGGCGTGCGAAATGCAGTCAGTATTGATGTCTCTCTCTCTCTCTCTCTCTCTCTCTCTCTCTCTCTCTCTCTCTCTCTCTCTCTCTCTCTCTCTCTCTCTCTCTCTCTCTCTCTCTCTCTCTCTCTTTGTGTGTTGTAGTTCTATACTTTAGTTTATATTTCCATCTTTGAAGTGACTAGGGACCACTAGGAAGAGAGGGGGAGAGAGAGATAGAGAGAGACAGAGAGATAAAGGGAGAGAAAGAGAAAGAAGAGAAGAGAGTAGAGATAGAGAGAGAGAAGAGAGAAAAGAGAGATAGAAGGAGAGAGAAAGATAACTGTATACACTCCACAAATATCTATGCTTCTGAATGCTTGTTAATTGTTTACAAACGATAAGGAACTAGCATTAAGTAGCCATTCATTTTCAATTAGCTAACCATTTATCCCACGTAAGTAGATGGTTAACAAGCAGTAAACTACAGTAACGTTACTGCCCAGAACCCTACGTAACAGTTTTGTATCATGAAGTGACGTTCTCTATTGAATACTAATGCTCGATCTCCGTCACTGTTTATGTTCACTGATCTGGTGTCCCTTTCAAAGATGTCATTTGTTTATTTTCTTGCCATTTAGGGGTGTTATATGAAATTTAAGAATTAATGTTTATGGTTATTGCTGGTAGCATATGAAAAGGAGGGTTTGTCTCATGATAGTTTTAAGTTTGTGCTTTTTCTTTCTCTCTCTCTCTTCCTTCTTTCTCTTCTCTCTCTCTCTCTCTCTCTTTCTCTCTCTCTCTCTCTCTCTCTCTCTCTCTCTCTCTCTCTCTCTCTCTCTCTCTCTCTCTCTCTCTCTCTCTCTCTCTCTCTCTCTCTCTTCATCCGTCCCTCCTTCTCTTCAACTGCCCATCCTCTCTCTCTCTCGCTTTCTCCCACTCCCTTCTCTCCACACACCTTCACTATTCCCTCTCCCCCTTCCAGTCCACTTATTCTCCCTCCCTCTTCCCTTTCCTCCCTCTCCCCCCTCCTCTCACTCTCTTCCTCCTCTTTCTGCTCTCTCCCCCTTTCCATACACTTTTTCTCGCTCACGTCTCCCCCTCCTCTCCTTCCCTCCCTTCCTCTCACCTCTTTCCCTCTTTTTTTACCCTCTCCCTCTTCTCCCCTCCCCCTCCTCTTCTACCTCCCCCTTCCTATACACCTCTCTTTCCCTCCTTCCCTCCCTCCTCCTCTCTTCCTCTTCCCCCTCTTCCCTCCCTCCCCCTCTCTTCCTCTTTCCCCCCTCTTCCCTCCCCGTTTTCCTATCCCTGAATGCGGTATCTGGGTGTAAATAGAGCCTCCATATACGACGGTCTATTATTACGGAAATGCAGGAAGATCTTGCTCATTACAGGTGCACAAGACAGGTGAATAGAGGAGAACGCCTTGACAACACAGCGAGTGAAGTCACCTCGAATGAACTCTTTGTTGGTAGGTGAAGTGAAGTCACCTAGAATTATCTCCCTGTTGGTGGGTGAAGTGAAGTCATCTAGAAGGATTTTTTTTTGGTTGGTAGGTGAAGTGAGGTCACCTAGAATGATCTCTCTGTTGGTAGGTGAGGCAAGGTCACCTAGAAAGGACTCTCGGTTGACAGGTGAACTTGGGTCACCTAGAATTCGCTCTCTCTCTTGGCGAATTTAGATCATCTAGATATATCTTTTTGCTAGTAGGCCGAGTAAGGTCACCTAAAATTGTTTCTGTTGGTAGGTGAAATAAAGGCGCCTAGAATGATATAATCTCTCTCTATCTATCTATCTATCTATCTATCTATCTCTTTCTCTCTCTCTCTGTCTCTATCTCTATCTCTCTCTCTCTCTAACTCCCTCCTTCCCTCCCTCTCTTTTTCTCTCTTTTTTAATGGATATATTAATACGCAAAGTAAATTCACCTTTATTGATCTCTCTTCTAGTAGATGAAGTTGAGTCACCTAAAACGTTTTCTCTCCTAGTAAGCGAAGGAAGGCCACCTAGAACAATCTCCCTTCTAGCAGGCGAGGCAAAAATCACCTAGAAAACTCAGGCGATAGGTGAGGAAAAGGCGAAAAGATCGATCGCAAGTTGGCAACCACCCGGGAAACAACCACCCGGGAAAAGGATGCGGAACGTAAACTGTTTATTCGTTGCTTCAGAAGCTTCTCTTCCGGGATTCGTAGGATCGGAGGCTATTTCGAGGAGGTTCGTCAGAGCATCTCGTGACTTTTATTTTTATTTTGTTTTATTCATTTATTTATTTTATTTTATTTCATTTTTATTTATTTTTTTTTTCTTTTTTTACTCCGTTTTCTGTTCGC
>NW_020869184.1:852311-862667 GCF_003789085.1 Penaeus vannamei
TCTCTCCTCTCTCTCTCTCTCTCTCTTCTCTCTCTCTCTCTCTCCCTCATCTCTCTCTCTCTCTCTCTCTCTCTCTCTATCTCTCTCTACTCTCTCTCTGTCTTCTCTTCTCTTCATCTGTCTCGCTCTCTCTCTCTCTCTTGTTCTCTCTCTTTCTATCTCTGTCTCTCTCTCTTCTGTCTCTCTTCTCTCTCTCTCTCTCTCTCTCTCTCTCTCTCATTCTCTCTCTCTCCTCTCTACTCTCTCTCTCTCTCTCTCTCTCTCTCTCTCTCTCTCTCTTCACTCTCTCTCTCTACTCTGCTACTTCGTTCATACATCATCTAGATTCAAATAGTTCTATAATATCAGTTGTCGGCGATAACATACCCTGCTTTATGGCCAACCAAAAACCATCTATCACAGTTCAAATCAATAACATAAATCTTAGATATTCAAATGAATATCTAGTATCTAATGAGCGTATTTTTAATAGGAATCTTAATCAGGCTACCCATTAAATCATTGTTACAGAAACGCAATATAAACACACGTGCACAAAATTGTATGTTGTAAGAAGGCGCAGGTAGAATGCATGGCAGATTGTTTACGTGCTTATCAACTCGCAACAGGTGATCTTGAGGAAGTCAGCTGTATAATTCGAGAGCGTTTATCATTATGTCTCTGTCGCTCTGTTTATATGTGTGTTCGTTTATTTGTCTGATTTTATCTTTGTCTCTGTTTGTGTATCTATTTATCTCTCTGTCTTTGTCTCTGTCTCTCTTCCTCATGCTGTCTCTCAGGTCTGTCTGTCTGTCTGTCTGTCTCTCTCTCTTCTCTCTCTCACTCTCTCTCTTCTCTCTCTCTCTCTCTCTCTCTCTCCTCTCTCTCTCTCTCTCTCATCTCTCTCTCTCTCTCTTCTCTCTCTCTCTCTCTCTCTCTCTCTCCCCCCTTCTTCTGTCCATCACTATGCAGTTCTGTTTTACATCCCCCCCTTAAAAAAAAAAAAAGCACTTGCCTTAAAATAGAGGGAAAAAGCCAAAGAAGTAGCCGGTTTTTTATCCCTTTATCCCTTTTCCTTATTCCTCATAAATTCCACTACTTTTGAAGTTTATACCCGAAACAAGTTTGTTTTTTTTTTAACTATTTTTTTCTTCTTTAGCCGATTTTTTTTCTTTTTTTTTTAAATTCGGAGGAAGCCTATAAGCGAGTAGAATTTGATCATCGTCAGAATGATTAGAAATTGGCCTCTTCCATTCGCGTACGTTCGATGGTCCAAGTTTGGAAGTTAGTTATGGTTTATGATCCGGGAAAAATGTTTGAGAATTTTTTTTTTTTTTTTTTTTAATTTCTGAGTAAAGATGAGAACCTTATCCTTAAAAATCGTAATATGGTATTGAACCGGTCGTGTGGTTTATTGCTGATTTTTTTCTTATTATGGTAAGAATTCCAATAATGACTAGAATCACCCAGGGAACGCATACCTCCGCCAAGGCAATGGGGGTAACTGATGCAATCATTTTAAAAATTCCTGGATCGGGACCATGATCCGGATAACAAGCAAAATTAATGACATCAAAACTAGCCTAAGACACAACTCTGGTAAAAAATTCACAAGAATATGTTCATAACATTTTGAGGTATCCTGCTAGCCAATGAACAACCACAAATATAACTTCTTTTTAGCAAAAAACTAAATCATTATCATCTGATTACCATTATTACTATTTATCATTATCTTATCATTATTGTTATTGCTATTGATCATTATCATCATTATTATCATCATGATGAATATTCGTTAATATTATCACTTTAGATTACTATCATTATTATATTGTTGTTTGTTGTTTTATTCATTTATTTATCATTATTATTATCATTATCATTAATATCATTGTTGTTGCTGTTGTTGTTTTATTATCATCATTATTAATATCATTATCATTACTATTTTCATTATTGTCATTATTTCTATGATTACTATTGTTATTATTATTGTTATTATTATTATCATTATTATTATCATCATTATCATCATTATTATCATTATCATCATTATTATCTTTGTCTTTAATAACATTTTTATAATTACCGTTATCATCAGAATTATAATTGCTGCTGTTCTCGTCGGTGTTATCATTTTCATGTTTATCATCTTTATTGTTATTATTATTGTTATCTCCCTTATTCATTTATTTCTTGTTGCTTTGTTGTTGCCATTACCATTATTGTCATTATCATTATTTCTATGGCAATTATTGTCATCATCATCATTGTTATTGTTATTGTTTTTCTTATTATCGTTATTGTTTTTGTTGCCATTTTCAGCAAAATTAGTGTTATTATTCCTAGTACTGTTTTGTTGTTTTTATTATTTTCAACATTATCAATAAGAGTGATTTATCTACTTCTGCCACTACTTCTTCTAATAACTAACAAATTAGTTACATATCCTTAAGTCTACACACTTTGCCATTTGTATAATTCTGTAAGCGTATTGCCATTCTTATTGCCAAACATCATATTATGTATTGCTCTCACATAACATCAATCTTACATAACGCTAAACTTAAGAATAACATATCTTTGTTCCTACATGCAGTGGCTAATATGGTTGATGCCAAGCTAGTTGGTGGTGGAGTGGTTAGCGTGGAAGGAGGAGAGAGGAGCGAGGAGGAGCGAGGAGGAGGAGGAGGACCGAGGAGGGAGGAGGAAGAGGAGGAGCAAAGAAAAAAGAAAAAACAAAGGGAAAAAAAAGAAAAAAAGAAAAAGGAAAAAAAGAGAAAGGAGAAGATTAGAGAAAGAAGAGAGGATAGAAGAAAAAGAGGACAGAATACAAAGAAGAGAAAAAACAAAGGAAGAGGGAAGAAAGCAAGAGGGGAGAGGGAGAGAGAAGAGAGAGAGGCAGAGTAGACGAGGAGAGAAGCGAGAGACACAGAGAGAGAAGAGAGAGCAAGAAAGAAAGGAGAGAAGAAGAGGAAGAAAGAGAAAGAAGAAGAGAGAGAGAAGAAAAAAGAAAAGAAAAGTAAAAAAGAAAGAAAAAAAAAAAGAAAAGAGAAAAGAAAGAAAGAAGAAGGAAGAAGAAGAAGGAAGAAGAAGAAGAAAAGAAGAAGAAGAGAGAAGGGAAAAAGAAAATATAAGAAAAAGAAAAAAAGAAGAAGAAAAAAAAGAAAGAAGAGAAGGAGAAGAAGAAGAAGAAGAAGAAAAGAACAAGGAAAAGACAAAGACAAGGAAAGAAAAGGAAGAAAGAAGAAAGAAAAAGAACAAGGAAAAGAAAAAGCAGAAGGAAGTAAAGCCATACCAACTTGTAAAATATTCCATGAACTAATACCTTTGCATTCTTATTAGTATCAGGCTGATTATACCATGCAGGGTACAAATCCACAGGCGGTAACGCTAGTGGCCTGTACCTCTAAGACTTCAGTGTCCCCACTCATCAAAACAATACAAGAACTAACATAAATATATTATACAATTAACGCAGAATTTGTTCCATGTTAAAATTTGACGCGTTGAACACTCGGTTGGGATATGTTCACTTCCCAGGCTGAACCACAGGGCGTAATCCTTAACAAGTAAAAGTTGTTGCCACAGGTGCACGGAGTGTGGGTACTCATTGGCAAAACGAGGTGGGTATGTGGGTATTTATGCGTATTCTTTCTCTTCGGGTTAGTGATACAGTTGAGTCGTTTTAGTTAACAATGTTGTTCTTTTTTTCCGCTGTTGTTGTATTTTGTTGTTGTTCCACTCCCCCCCCCCCTTTGTTTTTCGCTAAGGAAAAATTGATACAGTTGCAGTCGATTTAGTTAACAATGTTGTTCTTTGATTTTTTTTCCGCTGTTGTATTTTGTTGTTGTTGCCCCCCTCCCCCCCCCCTTGTTTTCTCGTTAAGGAAATAATTTTCGATTTCTTTTCAATTATATTTCGTCCTTCTGTCTCGTCCGCCACGAGAAGTATTCTGAAAAATCTGTTTATTTCTTTGTTTGTTTATTGTTTACCAAGTAGCGAAGAAGGAAGAGGAAATAGAAGAAAAAGTGAAGAGGAAGAGGGGGAGGAGAAGGAGGTGAAGGGGAGGAGGAGGGGTGGAGAAAGAGAAGGAGGCGAAGGAGATGAAAGAAGAAGAAGAAGTAAGAGGAGGAGAAGGTGGAGAAACACCTAGTAAGAAGAGAAAACGGGATAAGAGGGAAAACATCCCTAAAAATGATTTATTTCCAACCCAAAGATAATCACGTTCGCTAAACCTTCTCAGCCAGGAAGGCCATTCCTTTGGGAGACTCAGGGAAAGGAATTATTTTCGTGAATGAATAAATCTATGCATATACATACATGCTAATACATACATATGATATACATATATATATATATATATATATATATATATATATATATATATATATATATATATATATATATATATATATATATATATATATATATATTCTAATATGCAGAAGAGGAGAGGAGAGAGAGTGAGTCGAGAGGAAAAGAACGAAGAGTGAAGAGGAGCGAAAGAGAGAGAGAGGAAAAGCGGATGATGCGCAGCCGCACTTAAGCAGTCACTCAAAACCCAAATCGCAAAAGGCTTCCCGCAAATCGCACGCAAACGCTCGAGGTGCAATTCGTCAACTAAAGTACCTCGCATTGCAGTGTTGCAAGTACGCTGCGCTTGCCCTCTGCTTGTGGTTTGCCTTCGTTGTCGTGCCATTAGAACTCAACCGTTTTCTTAATGGACGTGCATTTTTTAACCATGTAGTTACGACTTTGAAAAATGTCTTTTCAAGGACATATTGGACGCAACGAAAAGTATGTTTGTTGTTTATAAGAGTGTAAATTGTTTTGTTCTTTGTTGTTTATGAGTTTAAATTGTTTTGTTGTTTGTTGTTTATGTGAATGAGTTTAAGAGTTGTTTTGTTTTAAAGTTTGTTTGTTGTGTATAAGAGTTTGTCATTTTGTTGTTGTTGTTGTGTTTAGAAGAAGTGATTGTTTGTTTCAGTGTCAATGTTAAAGGGAAAATGATAATATGATACTGAAAATGTAAATACTTAAAGCTTGGAAAAAGTAAATACTTAAAACTTTGCTCATTATCGTTGTTTTTCTTTTCATACTTTTGGTTTTGAAGAATTTGATTCCTTCTTGAGTGTAAGAGCGTCACATTCACCATAAACTATACCTTGTGCAAGACCCTTTCTCCTATGTAAACGTCTTTGCAACAAAAAAAAAAAAAAAAAAAATGTTCTCTTTTTACTTGCCTTTCGTTTATCGTCTCTTTGTGTTATCTGGTTTTTCGATATATTCTATTCTGTTATCTCGTCTCATTGTTCTGTTTGTTGCTCCTTTGCCTGTCTGTCTGTCTCTGTCTCTCTCTTCTCGTTTTGTTCTCTCTCTACTCGCTCTGCTCTCTCTCTCTCTCTCTCTCTCTCTCTCTCTCTCTCTCTCTCTCTCTCGTCTCTCTCTCTCTTCATCTCTCTCTCTCCTCTTTCTCCTCTTCTCTCTTCTCCCACTCTCTCTCTCTCTCTATCTCTCTATCTCTATCTATCTATCTATCTATCTATTCTATCTATCTATCTAATCTGTCTATCTATCTATCTATCTATCTGTCTATCTATCTATCTATCTATCTATCTGTATGTCTGTCTATCTATCTCTATCTTATCTATCTATCTATCTATCTATCTATCTATATAACCCTCCCTCCCTCACTTACTACTCCTTCCCTCCCTTCATCTCCCTCCCTCCTTCTCTTTCTCGCCCCCCCCTTTTCCCTCTCCTTCCGCCTTCGCCAAAACACCTACCTGTCCTACCCTGACCTTTGACCTCCCTTAATTAAACCATGGGAGGTAAGCCACCTTGTCCACCCGCGTCCTTGCTCCCACTTTTAGGCTATCTGATTCCCTATTTGGACTTGAGTGGGATCTAAAGTCTACTGTAAACATGGAAAATGGATAGATGTTACCAATGCATTTTGTCAAAAAAAAGGTGAGGGTAAGAAAAAAATACAAGATAACAGCGACCTTTCGGACTTTTTGTTGTTGTTTTGTTGTTGTTGTTTTTCTCCTTGGATCTTAAGTAGGACGTGTTTTTGGGATTTATCTTAGTAGATTAATAATGTGATAAATGTTGAATGTTTTCTGTAGGGCCATTATCATTCACATAAAATAAATGTGATGTTTTTCTTTATCAGACTACTGGAAGAACAACAAGCTTAAAATTTGATAATAAAAAGAACTAGATGGATAAATAAAACATGAATGCATGAATTAGAATATGTAACAAAACTATAAAATAAAATAGAATTCTTAGTCTGTTCATATTCGCACAAAAAAAGAATAAATAAATAAATAAATATGTCATAATAATGTAATTCAATCAAACTATGCAACACATTTTTTTTTCTTTTCTTTTTTTTACTAATCTATTTATCCTTTACCCCAATAATTATCAACATTCCCTCGATCCTGAACACCAAACATCCCTATGAACAACGGGAGATGAACACCTCCGCCGCAGCGCTTCCGTTCACCGCCCGTTCACCCGCCGAGCCCCGGGATCGAGCGGATCAGCAACCGACCGGCAAGGAACTCTGCAGCGACAGCAAGGACTATGCCTCCGGTCGGCATAAATCAGCATCCCCATCTGCGTGCCACCTGCGAGGGGCCTCTATAGGGGGGGGGGGGTCGGTGGGGGGGGGGGGGGGTTGTCCCGTGTTAAGTGTTTGTTGGTTCGGGTCTGATGCGTGGATGTGGTACTTGTGCGCACACACGCGCTTGCACACATGCAGAAGAGGGGAAAAATCCATGGAAATATAATACAGTATATATATATATATATATATATATATATATATATATATATATATATATATATATATACATACCTATACATATATACATATATATACGTTGCGCGCGCGTTTTGTGTGTGTGTGTGTGGTGTGTGTGTGATCATCAATCACATCCTCATCATCGTCGTCGTCGTTGTCATTATCATCACCATCTTCATCACCATCATTACCTTCATTACTATCATAATCATTATCATCCTTACCCTTATCCTCATCATTACCATCCTCATCATCACATACCCTTCCCATTACTTCTTCTAGCGGCTGTTGCTGTTACTCTCCTCATTATTATGCTAAGTCCATTGTCCGCACGTATTCCCTACCGAATCTATGTGGAAAAATTATTCAAGTCGCGTTTGGCCATCACAGGGAGGCAAAACCCCACACCTGCTGCGGTCCCTCGCTATACATCTCGAAAATATACTTAACATAATCGATATATACCTATTCAGAGGCTGCTGCCCCTCGACCACCCAGGAGCTACGCTAAGTGGGTGAGGAGGAGGTGGAGGAATAGGTAGAGGAGGAGGGGGATGGGGAGGAGAGGAGGTGGTGGTGGATGGGGAGGAGGAGGAAGAGAGGAGGAGGGAAGGAGGAGGAGGTGGAAAAGGAGTAGGAGAAGAAGAAGAAGAAGGAAGGAGGAGAAGGAGAAGAAGGAAGAGGAGGAGGAGGATGGAGGTGGGAGAGGAGGAGGAGGAGGAGGAGGAAGAGAGAGAAGAAGAAGAAGAAGAAGAGAAGAAGAAGAAAGAAAAGAGTAAGGAGAAGGATAAGGAAGAGGTGGAAGGAGGAGGATGGGGAGGCGGGAGGAAGAGGAACAGGTAGAGGAGGAGGAAAAGGAGGGGTGTGAAAAGAGGGAGGAAAGAGGAGGGAGGAGAAATCGAGGCAGAAAGAACAATCAAGAAAGAGAATTAAGAGAAAGTCAGGAATTGAGAGGGATTGAAAGTAAGAAGCAAGAGAAAGATGAAAAAGTAGGAGCAAGAAAGAAGAGAATGTAAAAAATAATAAAAAACGAGAATCACGTAGAAAGAAGAGGTAAAGCATAGACAAGCAAAGGAAGCAAGAAACAAACGGAAATGTAACAAAAGAAAACTGAATAAAAGAAAAACATTTACAAAAAGAAGAAAGAGAAAAGTAATGAAGAAAATGAAAAAGAGGAAAGAAAGAAAGAAAGAAAAGAGAGAAAAAAAGAAAGAAAAGATATTTTTAAAGATCTCATACTTCCTCCTCCAGTCCTGCATTAAGCCCCCCTCCTTCCCCTTCCTCCCCATTTAACCTCCCTCTTCGCCCTTCCCGTATGCTCCTCCTTCCTCCCCCTCCCTCCTCCCTCCATCCTTCCTTCACCTCTCACCCTCCTCCATCTTTTTTACCCTCCATCCTTGGTCTCCTCCCTCTTTTCTTCTCCACCTCCCCTCTCTTCTCCTCCACCCATCCGTCCTCCTCTCTCCCTCCCTCTCACCTTCCTCCTTCCTGCTCCATCTTCCTTACCCTCCTCCATCCTATCTCCTCCCTCCTCCTCCATCCTCTCTTCCTCCACCTCCTTCTCTCCACCCTCCCTCTTTTCTCCTCCACCCTCCCTCTCTCCTCCATCATTCCTCCTTACCCTCCCATCCTCCTCCCAATCCTCCCATCCATCCTCCCTTCCTCTCCATCCCTCTCCTTCCTCCTCTTTAACGCCCACTCACCCCAAGACCTTATAACAGCGCCACCACCAGCCCACCACCTCCTATCCTCAACATGTTAATAACCTGTTTATGTACGGGATTCTCAGCTGATGGTATTAACGAGATACGCGGTGAGTCATAAGCTCGTGTTGGATTTTGACCTATGAGTATTAAAAGGGTTATGAGGTGTGGGGGCTATTTTCGTGTCGTATAAAAATAGGGGGGGGGGGGTAGTTTGGTGATGAGAAACGACTTTTTTTTTTTTTTTTTGGGGGGGGTGTCTTATTTAGGATCAGGGTGATTAGGTGATAAGTGTTAAATGAATCATTATGAGGGAATAAACAGGAAATCAAAATTAATAAGTGGTGTTGTTTGTCCTTACAAGTATTTTGATTATAGTCAGAGAGGTGATATCAAAACTTTTAAGTGCCATGAAAGTGGTTTAATTTGCGTTCATATAAGTGCTTATGTAATTTTATTTATCTAGTTTTCTACTACATACATTCAACTACTTTATTAACTAATTTCTCTTTATTTGTCAGTTTGTTTAAAACATAAATGAACATCAGTTTTTCTATTCTGTTTACCTTTCCAAGCAATTGATAGTTCTTTCTCCTTTCTCTCACTCTTTCTGTCTCTCTCTGTCTGTCTCTCTCTCTCTCTCTCTCTCTCTCTCTCTCTCTCTCTCTCTCTCTCTCTCTCTCTCTCTCTCCTCTCTCATCATCTTCCCTCCTCCCTCCCTCCTTCTCCCCCTCTTCCCTCCCTCCCCTACCCCCTCTCACCTTCCCTCCCTCCCCACCTACCCACCTTCCCCTCGCCAGCTTGTTGGAAAGAAAACCTCCTGAGGATCATGCCCAAGAATGCTGTCATTAATATGCCGGACGTGTCAAGGCGGAGACCTACCTGTGGCATGCCGCTGTTGTGTGTTCTCGCTTGTTCTCTCTGTTTGGTCTGTCTGTCTCTCTCCTCTATCTATCGATCTAATCTATCTATCTATCTATCTATCTATCTATCTCTATCTCTCTCTCTCTCAAATCTCTCTCTCTCTTCTATCTATCGATCTATCTATCTAATCCTCTCTCTCTCCTCCTCTCTCTCTCTCTCTCTCTCTCTCTTCTCTCTCTCTCTATTATCTATCTATTCTATCATAAGTCTACTATCTAATCTTTCTCTCTGGCACTCTCCTCTCTCTCTCTCTCTCTCTCTCTTCTCTCTCTCTCTCTCTCTCTCGGTCTTCCTTCTCTCTCTCTCTTCACACACACACACACACACACACACACACACAACACACACACACACACGCACACACACACACACACACACACACACACACACACACACACACACACACACACACACACACACAAACACAACCACACACACACACACGACACACACACAGACACACACAACACACACATACACACAACACATACACACCACCACAACTACAAAGCACATAACACACACAACACAAACAGCACATGCACACACACACACACACACCACACACACACACACACACACACAGGGACACACACACACACATACACATATGCCACACACACCACAGCACACACACACACACAAACCACACACAGCACACACAACACACAGCACACACGGGCACACACAACACATACATGACACACACATACACACACACAACAACTACAAACACATACAGGACATCACACAAACACACATGCACACACAAGTGTACGGGGGTGTGTGAGACACACACACACACACACACACCACACACACACACAACAACACAATGCACACACACACACACACACACACAGCACACACACAAGCTAACCACAACACAGGGGACACACACACACGACACACCACAGACACATACCACACC
>NW_020869184.1:869291-878283 GCF_003789085.1 Penaeus vannamei
TGGCTGCTCCGGGCGAGGGGGAATAAGAGGAGGGGAAAAAAGAGAGGGCGAGAGAAAGGGAGAGGAGAGGAAAAGTGCAAGAAATGGAGATTGGCTAAACGTGTGAAATCTGTGTGTGCTTAAAGGTGAAAAGATACTTATATGCAAGTGTGTGTCTAATTACGTGTGTGTGTATGTATATATGTATATACGTACGTGTATATATATGTATGTATGTATGTATGTATCTACACACACACACACACACACACACACACACACACACACACACACACACACACACACAACACACACACACACACAACACACATATATATATATATTATATATATATATATATATATATATATATATATATATATATATATATATATGTGTGTGTGTGTGTGGTGTATGTGTGGTGTGTGTG
Source organism: Penaeus vannamei (assembly GCF_003789085.1). Taxonomy (NCBI): domain Eukaryota; kingdom Metazoa; phylum Arthropoda; class Malacostraca; order Decapoda; family Penaeidae; genus Penaeus; species Penaeus vannamei. Next base: position 869,701 of record NW_020869184.1, read on the forward strand.
TGTGTGTGTGTGTGTGTGTGTGTGTGTGTGTGTTGTGTGTGTGTGTGTGTGTATTTGTATGTGTGTGTGTTTGTATACATATGTGTATATATGTATATCTTGCATCGCCAAGAAACAGCAAAAGGAGCTTGAAGTTCGAAGCGAAGAAGAAGCTCAATGATCTCGAATGGGCGTGAAGTCACATTAAGGGCGGCTATAAATTGGCTAAATGGTCTTGGGCGTTATAGAGACAAACAGCCTCCTCTTCTGATAGGCCTACGGAGGGAAGACTAGGCCCGGGAGGCTCTGTGGCTTCCGGTTGTCTCGGCTTCGTTTTGTATTCAGCGTAACACCTCCTGCGTCTATGGTTGGGTGGGCGGAGCAGTGTGTTGGGGGGGCGTGGAGGGTGTGTGTTTGTTTGGGTTTGTGGGCAGGGGTGTGTGTTTGTTTGTGTGGGTGTGTTGGGGTGGGCGTGGAGGGTTGTGTTTGTTGTGTGTGTGTTGGGGTGGGCGTGGAGAGGGGTTTGTGTTTGTTTGTTTGTGTTGGAGTGGGCGTGGAGGGTGTGTTGTGTTTGTTTGTTTGTGTTGGGGTGGGCGTGGAGGGTGTTTGTTTGTTTGTTGTGTGGGGGTGGGGTGGAGGTTATTTGTGTTTGTGTGTGTGTATGTTTGTGGGTGTTTGTTTGTGTGTGTGCGCGCGTGCTTGTTTGTGTGTGTATGTGCGTTTGTTTGTTTGTGGTTGTGTGTATATATAAATACATATGTGTGTGTGTGTGAGTTTGTGTGTGTGTGTGAGTGCGTGTGTGTGTATGGGTGTTTGTGTGTTTGTCTATATGTGTGTGTCTGGACGTTTTGCATTCATGTTAACATATGATCATTCATACATATATTCGCACTTGTATACATGTATTTGTACATAAATCTATACTTCTCTGTATGTCTCAGTGTTAGCATACCTAAAAACAACAATATAATTTCAACTTACAGACTTATACACACATTCCCTCCCTGAAATTACCCTGAACCTAAACTTAAAACCTCCTTTTCAAAACTTCTTTTTTTTCTAGTTATTTTTTTACTGATTCAAATTTAACCCGATCCTCTCCCGGCCTCAGGCAAGACGCTTCTCCTTCACTTAAGTGGCTTGAGATGGAGCAGATCAGCGACGTCTAAGTGGGAGGGAAAGGGACAGGTAAAACGCCGATGAATTTTATGCCTCTTGACCGTGTCTGGTTTGGAAAATAAAGGGAAAAAAAATAATACGGATGGGACGAGAAAAGAGGGGATAGAGAGATTTGAGAATGCATTTGGATTTCGAAGGAAAAGGGAGAGAGAAAGGAGAAGAGGAGAGAGGAGAGGAGAGGTTAGAAGGGCGAAACGTGGCAAGGAAAAGGGAGAGAGGAAGGGGGAAGAGGAGAGATGAGAGGAGAGGAGTAGTTGGAAGGGTGAAACGAGGAAAAGGAAATGGAAAGAGAAAGGAGAAAAGGAGAGAGGAATAGCGAGGTTGAAAGGGCGAAACGAGGGAAGGGAAAAGAGAGAGAGGAAGGAGGAAAAAGAGAGAAAAGAGAGATTCGAAGGGTGAAACGCGGGAAGGAAAAGAGAGAGAGAAAGGGGGAAGAGGAGATAGGAGAGGAGAGGTTGGAAAAGTGAAACGAGGGAAGGAAAAGAGAGAGAGAAAAGGAGAAGAGGAGAGAGAAGGAGAGATTCGAAGGGTTAAACGGGGCAAGGAAAAGGGAAAGGAGGAAGAGGGAAAAATGAGAGAGAAGAGGAGAGGTTGGAAGGGTTAAACGGGGAGAAGGAAAAGGGAGAGAGGAAAGGAAAAGGAGAGAGGAAAGGAAAAGGAGAGAGGAGAGGAGAGGTTGGAAGGAGGAAACGGGGTAAAGAAAAGAGAAGGAGGAAGAAGGAAGATGAAAGTTGAGAGAAGCTGGAAGAGTGAAACGAAGGAAAGAAAAGAGACAGAGAGAGGAAAGGAAGAGGAAATGGAGAGGTGAGGTTGAAAGGGTGAAGAATGCATTTGGATTTCGAGATAGAGAGAGGAAAGAAATTTGTAGGAAGGAGAAGGAGAGAGAAGGGGAGGATGATGGTAGAGATGGGAAAAGGGTAAGAAAAAAAGACAGAGAGAATGAGAGGAGAAAACATAATAAAATAAATAGACGAGGAAAAGAGAGGAAAGAAGAGAAAAGAAAAAAAAAAAAAAACAAGCAAAAAAAAAAACAAGCAAAAACAAGCAGACAAAAAACAAATATCCCTCCAAAAGACCTAAACAACAAAACATAACAAAACAAAACAAAAAGGATAAGGAAAAAGAGAAAAAAAGAAAACAGACATCCCTCCAACGCCCCCCACCCCCTCCCCCCTTAAAAAAAAAAAAAAAAAAAAATAAAAAAAAGTAAAACAAATAAAAAACATGTAGTAAATATTCCCAAGACGGAGACCCCATCCCCCCAAAAAAAAAAGAAAGAAAATAAAAAAAAAAATAATAATGATAATAATAAAAATAAATAAATTAACATAATAAAATATAAATAAATAAATAAATAAAATAAACATATGTAAAATTCCAAGACGGAGATCCAGGATGAGTATTACGTCATAACGCCTCGGAAATGTCACCCTCGAGGTACTTGAGAAGGACACGGGAGATGCAATTGGCTATCTCTGCGGCCGTAACATTCTTGGTAATTCTTAGAAATGGAGGAGGAAATGGGAAGGAGGAGGAAGGAGGGAGAGGAGAGGAGAGAAGAGAGAAGAGGAGAGGTTGTTGGAAGAGGTGATTCCGAAGAGAGAGGAGGAGGGAGGGAGGGAGGGGGGGAGGGAGGAGGGAGAGGGAGGGAGGAGGGAGGAGAGAGAGAGAGATGAGAGAGAGAGAGGAGAGAGGAGAGAGAGGGAGAGAGAGAGAGAGAGAGAGAGAGAGAGAGAGAGAGAGAGAGGAGAGAGAGTGAGAGGAGAGAGAGAGAGAGAGAGGAGGAAGAAAGAGAGAAGAGCAGAAGAAGAGGACCAGAGAGAGAGAGAGAGAGAGAGAGAGAGAGAGAGAAGAGAGAAGAGAGAGAGAGAGAGAGACGAGAGAGACGAGAGGAGAGAGAGAGAGAGAGAGAAAGGAGAGAAGAGAGAGAGAGAGAGAGAGAGGGAGAGAAAGAGAGAGAAAGATAGATAGATAGATAGATAGAGAGAAACGAACGAAGTTGAGAGTAGCATACTACTTATTTTATGCCAAGGAGGAAATCAAAATCCCAAATAGATTCTCAAAATAAATAAAGTTAAATAGAACGATAAATAAGAGGATAGAAAGATCGAAGGAAAGGGTTAGAAAAAAAGGAGGAAAAGAGGATTATGAATAAATACTACTAATGTTAGTAATGATAACGATGATAATAACACTGATAATGATAATAATAACAAGAATAATGATAATAATAATAATAAATCAGCTAGAAGAAATAACACTTGTTGAATAGATCGAGGAACATTCTACCTCAGCGAATAAGGAAATGGGAATAGAAAGAATAACTGAAGAGAATGCGAGAAATAGAAGGGAAGAGATAACCGTATATCACGAGAGATGAAAAGAGAGATTTAGATGGACGGATGGAAAGAGATAGATAGTAGGGAGATAGATAGGGAGAGAGAAGGAGAGACGGAGGAGAGGAGACAAGAAAGTGGATGATGATAACTTTAGATGAAGAGGAGGAAATAGATTAAAAGGAAAATAGGGAGGAAGATAAGTTCAAAACCATAAGGTTGAAAATAGTAACGCAATACAGTTTTCTATGATATATCTAAGGAATATCCTTATTTTGTGACCTCTGTCTTTCTATCTGTCTGTCTGGTCTGTTCTCTCTTCTCTCTCACTATACATTCTCCGCCTCACCCATCATCTCTCCCTCTCTTTATCTCTCTCTCACACTCCCTCCCTCTGTTTGTCTGTCTGTCTGTCTCTCTCTCTCTATCCCTCCCCCTCTCACCTTTACCCCCACCCCCTTCATCCTCCTCCAAGCCCCTCCCCCTTCCACTTCCACCCCACCCCCTCCCCTATCCCCCCCTCCGACCCCCTCCCCCCAACCCCTAAACCAACTTATCCCCCCTCAACCACCTCCCCTTCCCCTCCCCTTCCACCTCCCCCAGCCCTCCCCTTCCCCCACCCCTTCCCGCCCACCCCACCCCAACCCCATCGCAAAGGCAAACATATGCCTCATGATTACATAATCAACAGAGGTGACGAAAAAAAAAAAAAAAAAAATCATCCAGAGTTCATTAAACTTCACAACATCTCTTAAAATGTTACCCTTTGATGTGTCTGTGTGACCTTAAAGTAAAATTATTTATAAATATATATGATAGAACGTGGTTGGATATTAAAAAAAAAAAAAAAAAAAAAAAAAAAAAAAAAAAAAAAAAAAACATTTGATGGTGATGATGATTTCATAGAATTGTGTATTATGATGATGTGGGGTTTAATAGTTCTGTTATTAGTCATGTTCTTGAATTCTACTTCTACAAAAGAAAAAAATAACAAATAAACAATAGACAAAGGAAAAAAAATATTTTGTTGATTTGTTTGATTGCCTAGTTGCGTGCTTGTTTTTTTGTCTCTCTCTCATCCTCTCTCTCTNTACTATATATAATATTATATATATATACACACACAAGGTTTGACAGACACCTCCGCTTAATGACACTGACGTTTGACGAATCGCTGGGTCTGACAGCGCTGATATTTTAGAGATGAAGTGGGAGAGAGGAGGAGAGGGGGAGGGGATGTGAGAGAGAGAGAGAGAGAGAGAGAGAGAGAGAGAGAGAGAGAGAGAGAGAGAGAGAGAGAGAGAGAGAGAGAGAGAGAGAGAGAGAGAGAGAGAGAGAGAAAGAGAAAGAGAAAGAGAAAGAGAGAGAGAGAGAGAGGAAGAGAGAGAGAGAAGAGAGAGAAAGAGAGAGAGAGAGAGAGAGAGAGAGAGAGAGAAGAGAGAGAGAGAGAGAGAGAGAGAGAGAGAGAGAGAGAGAGAGAGAGAGAAAGAGAGAGAGAGAGAGAGAGAGAGAGAGAGAGAGAGAGAGAGAGAGAGAGAGAGAGAGAGAGAGAGAGAGAGAGAGAGGAGGAAAGAGAGAGAAAGAAAGAGAGAGAAAGAAAAAGAGAGAGAAGAGAGAGAGAGAGAGAGAGAGAGAGAGAGAGAGAGAGAGAGAGAGAAGAGAGAGAGAGAGAGAGAGAGAGAGAGAGAGGGAGAGAGAAGAGGGAGAGAGAGAAAGAGGAGAGAGAGAGAGAGAGAGAGAGAAGAGAGAGAGAGAGAGAGAGAAGAGAGAGAGAGAGAGAGAGAAAGAAGAGAAGAGAGAGGAGAGAGAGAGAGAGAGAGAGAGAGAGAGAGAGAGAAAGAGAAAGAGAAAAGAGAGAGAGAGAGAGAGAGAGAGAGAGAGAGAGAGAAGAGAGAGAGAGAGAGAGAGAGAGAGAGAGAGAGAGAGAGAGAGAGAGAGAGAGAGAGAGAGAGAGAGAGGCCTACACCTTGCAATGGCATAACACAAGCTGCTTATGAAAATACGATATATTTATGCTTTCACCGGAGAGGTCATTCACTTCACCTTCCATCCTACATTTCCACGTGCCTTTCCTCCCTCTTCCATCTTCTTTATCCCATTCTCCCTAATATTCTTCGACATAATGCTATTACACAAAAGTCGACTCATGTAACCTTCCCTCCACGACCTCTTCGTCTTGCACTCCGGCCGAGGTCACGGGGTACGACCTCCCTCCCGCTTCTGGTTTATTCTACGACTCTCATCCCATCTATAAACAAACAGACTAATGTCAGCCACCGGCACGTGATAACCCTTCGGACTGACACGATCAATAAAGCCCAAATTTGTTTTCAAAGGCAAATATGCATAAAACTCGAACGCCTCTCAACACCCTGCGCTATGTTTTGCTGTTTGGCTTGGGGTTGTAGCTCAATATGAATAGGTGTTCGCATGCGAGTTAGTACAAGAAATATAAATATACGTGCATAATTAAAAGCACACGAACATGGCACCTCGAGCAAGCACGCTCACGGTCAGAAGCACACAATGATACAAGTAATAATGTTTGTGCTTGCATAAGTTCGTGAGTGATGTATAGTTAGTGTGTGGATGGTGCGTGCGGGTGTTCTGCACTTTGTGTGTCTAAGGTATGTGCGTGTATGACGTGTGCGTGTGCATGTATTGTAGGTTAGATATCTGGTGCATGGTGTTCCACGGTGTTGTGTGCGGGTTGCATGTGTGTATGCGCAGTCCTTAGGTCCTTGGGCACAGTCCAGCACATATGACTGAAGACATATGATACGACGTGAAGCACTCCCACTCTATGTCGACAACAATTTAATATACGATTTCAACATTTCCAAGAAGAGACATAAATAAAATAGTTGTTAAGTCTCGTGTGCTTATCGTCAAGGGCAACCTAGCAGAAGGGGTGGAGGTGGGGGGGCGTGGGTGGGAGACCAGAGAAATTGTCAAGTGCTGTCATAAAATCGCAAGCTCGGAGAAATTGCCAAACAAGAGCACTGTCTCTTAACGGTATAATCATTTCATCCTCCCTTGTTGAGCAACTTTCATGCACTATCTCCATGGCGCATGAAAAGAACGATTGCATTCCAAACTGCCACATGAAAAATAAGAAAAAGCTATGTATCATGATCATAATTACCAACATTATCATTGGCGTCACCATTATCAATATCTATATTATATCATCATCATCATCATCATCATTATTACTTTATTATCATTATTATTATTATTATTATTATTATTATTATTATCATTATTGTTATTATTATTATTATTATCATTATTATCATCATTATCATCATCATCATTGCATTTATTATTACTACCATTGTCATTACAATAACTCGAACCACACTCACTATCATAATAATAACAACAACCATTATCATCGTTAAACCATCTACCATTATACTCCCCAACGCAAAACGAAATCCTCAGGAATTATCCGATCAAAACGACGAAAAAAACGACGAATCAAACGAACCGAACCGACCCCCTTCGCGCCAAAATCGCTTTCACCCTTTTAGTCAAAACTAGTAAACGTTTTTAAGTCCGGTTGTAGGCGAGGTTAGTACAACCCTCCCCCGTACCCACGCCCACCGCCCGCCCTACGCCCGCAAACGTTCCCTTTCGCCTAATTCTAGCTTTGGAGAATCACTTACGTTGTTTTTATATCGTCAGTGGTGTTAGAATCGCCTAGGGTTTAATATAGGAATCTGTGGCTAAGCTCATGTGGAGAATTCGAAACTCTATCGTTGCGGTTATAAATCCGATCAATTCTTTTACTTATAAAAGTTGTTCTTAGGATGAGGGAAATGCTCCTCGTCTTCTCTTCGTCTCTTTTCCATTTCCCCCTTTTTATATCTTCAGCCTTTATCCTTCTATCCTTTGTTTCTTTTCCTCTCCTATCCTGCTCATTCCCTCCCCAGTCTTCTCCCCATCTTCCCATCTCTCCTTTCCTTTCCGTCTTTCTGTGTTCTCTCTTTCTTTCTCTTTCTCATTCCCTTATCCCTCTCTTTTTCTATAATTTGTCTCTCACCCTCTCCCTCCTTCTTTTTTTCTATTTGCCCCCCTCTTCCCCGTCTTTACCTCTCTATCTTTCATTTCTTTCTTTCATTCTCCTTCCTTCCCCTTAATTTTTTTTCTTTCTCTGTTTATTCTTCTTTTCTTCTTCCTTTCTCTTATCCCCTCTCCTCTCTCTCGCCGCCTACATATCCCTACCGCTTTTGCTTTTCTAATCCCTTTCTGTTCCCTCTCTTGTCCCTCTTCCACGTTTTTCTCTCTTATTCCCCTCTTCTGCCTCTTCCCCTTTTCTCTTTTGTTCCTCATTCCTCTCTATTTATTTTACCTCCTCACTCATCAATCTTTTTCTTCTTATATCTCTCTCCTCTCTCATCCTCATTTCCCCAACTTCCCACACACTTCCCTCATCCCCATCTTCCTCTCTTCCCACATTCTTCCCTCATCCCCATTTTCCTCTCTTCATACACTCTTCTCTCCCCCCCCTTTTCCTCCCTCTTCCCACTCTCTTCCCTCCCCTCCATTTTCCCCGCTTCCCACACACTTCTCTCACCCCCATTTTCCTCTCTTCGCACACTCTTCTCTCACCCCCATTTTCCTCTCTTCATACTCTTCTCTCACCTCCGTTTTACCCTTTTCCTCTACTCTTCCCTCACCCCCATTTTCCTCTCTTCATACACTCTTCTCTCACCTCCCTTTTCCTCTCCTGCCCCCTTTTCCTCCCTCTTCCCTCACTCTCCTCTCCCCTCCATTTTCCCCGCTTCCCACACACTTCTCTTACCTCCATTTGCCTCTCTTCGTACACTCTTCTCTCACCCCCCTTTTCCTCTCCTGCTCCCTTTTCCTCCCTCTTCCCACACTCTTCTCTCCCCTCCATTTTCCCCTCTCCCCACAATCTTCCCTCACCCCCATTTTCTCCTCTTCCCACACTCTTCTCTCACCTCCCTTTTCCTCTCCTGCCCCCTTTTCCTCCCTCTTTCCCCAACTTCTCCATCTCCGCCAACGATCAAATTCAGGATCACGCCGACCGTGAGAAATCGATATATCGCGCACACGTCCT
>NW_020869184.1:879832-882332 GCF_003789085.1 Penaeus vannamei
GGAGAGAGGGAGAGAGGGAGAGAGCGGAGAGAGGGAGAGAGGGAGAGAGCGGAGGGAGGGAGCGGAGGGGAGGGTGGGAGGGAGGGAGCGGAAGGGAGAGAGAGAGAGAGGAGAGAGAGGAGAGAGAGGAGAGAGAGGAGAGAGAGAGAGAGAGGAGAGAGAGGTGGACGAGAGAGAGAGAGCGAGACAGACAGACAGACAGACAGACAGGACAGACAGACAGACAGACAGACAGACAGAGACGAACAGACAGACAGACAGACAAGACAGCGAGGGGAGGGGAAGTAGGAGAGGGGGGAGCAAGAGAAAGGGAAAGGGTAAAGTTATTAAGGGGTAGGAGGAGCGGTGAGAGAGAGAGAAAAGCGGCGTAAGAGGAGACGAGGATAATTAGAAGATAGAAAACCGAAGAAGAAGAAGAAATAGAAAAAACGAAGCGAATGAGGTACAGAAAGGAAAAAATAATTAAGATAAGAAACAGAAAAAAACGAGCACGAGAGAAGAAAAAAAATTAAAAGAAGTGAAGTGGGGAGAGGAAAGGAGAGAAAAGGAAGGAAAAAAAAGAGTGAAAAGAGGGAAGAGAGAGGAAGGCAAAATGAGAACGCCCCCAATGTGACAATCTGGACGAGAAAACGGACACAAAAAGAGGGGGAAGTGAGGAGGAGGGGAAGGGAGGTGAGACGCCGGAATGAGAGGGAGAGGGCGAAGGGGAGTGGGTGGGGGGGGGGAGGTTGTCGCTTATTTGCTGCTGTCGAGAGCGAAGCAGAGAAGGGGGACGCGGGATGGGGGAGGGGGGGGGAAGGGGGGAGAGGAAAGAGGAGAGGGGTTAAGATCTGAATAAGTTCTTTATGTATAGTTTCAGTATGATAGTAACATATTCTATATGCATTTCATGATATTATACATATATGTGTATGTAGTAAGTACACACACCACACTGTAGCGATACTATATGATATAGTATAGTCTTACTATATATAATATAGTGAGTGGAGGTAGTAGCGTATACACGGTATAGCAGGGGTATGATTATATTATACATAGGTTGGTAGGGGGTGAGATATGTAGTGTATGGAGTAGTGTAGGTGGATATACGTATATTTTACGTATATTTATGCTACATATACAATGCGGATGAGGTGGAGGTGGAGAGGTATGATATATATATATATATATATGATATATATATATACATATATATATATATATATTATATATATATATGTATATATATATATAAATATATGAGGTAGTATAGTATATAGTATAGTAGTGATATAGTAGGTATAGTATATATGTATATATAGGTATTATACATATATGACATAGTAGACGATATATATAACCACACACACACACACACAACACACACAAATAGTAGTTAGTAGCTATATATATATATATAGGTATACTATGATATACTATAAGTAATATTATATATACATATATATATATATATATATAATAGTATATATATAGTATACTATATAGTATATAGTATAGTATATAGTATAGGGCAGTTAGCATACCAGTGAACACATACATAAGTGATACAGGTATTAATAGCATATATAGCATAGTACATAGTATCATATTATATGTGATGAGGGGTGGGTATATGTATATGCAGTATATGATATACAAGGGTATATATTAGATATAGAGTTATATATAGAACTATATTATATTAGATAGATAGATAGATAGATATGAAATATAGTTACCAGAATAGGTAGTGATAGAATATAAAAACAGACACACCAGACACACACAGACACACACACACACAACACACACACACACACACACACAGCACACACACACACACACACACACACACACCACACACACACACACACACACACACACGCACAACCACAAACACACACACACGACACACCAAAATACAACACAAATACACAACAAATACACACACAATACACACACAATACAAACATATACGACATATGCATACATATGCATGACTACTACGATACATACATACATACAACATACGAACATACATACATACATCACATACATCACATACCATACCATACATCATCCCATACATACATAACGATACATACATAGCATATTTATAGATAGATAGATAGATTGATGATAGATAGATAGATAGATAGCATAAGATAGATATAGATAGATAGAAGATAGGTGCACAGAGAATATAGATAAAGATACATACATATATATGTATATATATATATATATATATATATGTATATTATATATATATATTATACTATATATATATATATATTATATATATTGTACACACACACACACACACACACACACACACACACCACACACACCACACACACACACACACACACAAACACACACAGCATATATATTATATATGTGTGTGTGTGTGGGTGTATGTAGGTGTATGTATGTGTACATAGACATATCCAAATATATATGTTCATATATACCCACATCTCTATCTCTTTCTCTCCATCTCTCTCTGCATCCCTCC
>NW_020869184.1:893896-915043 GCF_003789085.1 Penaeus vannamei
AAGAGAGAGAGAAGTAGCCACTTTAGAGGAGAAGCGATGAGAAGAGAGAGAGAGAGTAGGCGGTGACGGACGGAGTGAAGAGAAGGAAGAGGGAGAGACGTAGAGGGAGAGGCGAAGCGAACGAACAAAGAGAGGAGAGAGATGATGAGAGAGAGAGGAGGGAAAGATGAGAGAGAGGAGACAGAGAGACAGAGGAGAGAAGAAGAATGAGAGGGAGAGAGAGAGAGAGAGAGGGAGAGAGAGGGAGAGAGAAAGAGAGGAGACGAGAAGAGAAAGAGAAGGAAAGAGAGAGAAAGAAGGAAAGAGAGGAGGAGAGAGAGAGAGAATGGAAGGTGAGAAGGAGAAAGGAAATAAGAACGAAGGAGAGTGAGAGGACAGAAACAAGATAGACAAGAGAAACTACAAAAAACAAACAAACGAAAGACGAACAGGCAAACAACCGAAGGTTAAAACAAACAAACAAACCCAAAAAGAAATCACCCAAACACATACAAGGAAAAAACGATTAGACAGACCAAAACCACACACACACACACACACACACACACCGACAAACACACACACACACACACACACACAACACACACACACACACACACACCACACACACACACACACACACACACGGGAAGCGGTCTGGGGATGTGTTGTAGGGAGGGGGGGATCAATGACGTACACACAAACGCACACGAACGCCACCCGCCACTCACGCACAAACACTTCCCGGAGACGCACATGCCACACCACACAAACGCACACGAAACGCACCGGCCACTTCACACAAACCACTTCGAGACGCACATGTGCCACGCAACACGAACGCACACGAACGCACCCAGGCCATCGCCACACAAACACTTCGGGACGCACATGGCCACGCACACAAACGCACACGAACGCACCCGGCCACTCACACAAAACTTCGGTGACGCACATGGCAACGCCACACGAACGCACACGAACGCACCCGGCCACGGCAACACAAACACTCGGAGACGCAGCATGCCACTGCACACAACACTTCGGTAGACGAATGCCACGCACACAAAACAACTGCGGAGACCACCCCGGCACGACACAAACGCACGACGAACGCACCCCGGCTACGCACACGAAACGCACACGAGCCCACCCGCCCACGCACACAAACACTCCGGAGACACACATGGCCGAAGACGCCACATGCCCGCACACAAACACTTCGGAGACGCACATGGCCACTCACACAAACACTTCGGAGACGCACCCGGCCACGCACACAAACACTTTCGGAGACGCACATGGCCACACACAAACGCCACACGAACGCCACCCGGCCACTTCACACAAACATTCGAGACGCCACATGGCCAACGCACACGAACGCACACCACGAAACCGCAACCCGGCACGCACACAAACACTTCGGAGACACATGGGCCCGCACACAACCTTCGGCAGACGCACATGGCCACGCCTACACAAAACACCTTCGGAAGACGCACCGCGCCACCACCACAAACGCACCAGCCACGCAACGCACCCGGCTACGCACACGTAACCACCACGATAACCCACCCGGTCTCTATGCGCACACGCAAACACTTCGGAGACACCACATTGGCCGGAGACGACATGCACGCACAACAAAGCACTTGCGGAGTACGCACATGCCCACTTTCACACCAAACACTTCGGAGACGCACCCGGCCACGCACACAAACGCACACGAACGCAACCCGGCTACGCCACACGAACGCACACGACCCACCCGGCACGCACGACAAACACTTCGAGACACACATGGCGAGGACGCACATGGCCACGCACACAAACACGTCGGGAGCGCCACATGGCCAGACCGTACCATGGCCAAGACGCACATGCCGAGACGCACATGGCCGAGACGCACATGGCCGAGCGCAACGGCCGAGACGCACATGCCGAGACGGCACATGCCGAGACGCACACGCCGAGACGCACACGGCCGAGACGCACATGGCCAAGAACCGTCATTAATTGTGACCGTTAAACTCCGCCTCAGTTGCTGATAGAAGGCAGTCTGACCACCAGGAGCAGGGACACGGCTTGTGGCAGGGGGGGGGGAGGAGGAGAGGAAGGAAGGAGGGGGGAAAGGGGGGAGGAGGAAAGGGGAGGAGGGGGGAGGTAGGAGGGGGAGAGGAGGAGGTGGTAGAGGGGAAAAGGGAAGGAGGAGGAGGAAGGCGGGAGGAAAGAGAAGGATGTGGAGGAGAGAGGGAAAAAGGCAGGAGGAGAGGGGGAGGGGAAAGGCAGGAGGTGGAGGCAGCGAAGGGGGGGAGGAGGGGAAGGGGAAGGAAGGGGAGGGGGAGGGAGGAGAAAGGAAGATGTGGAGGCAGGAGGAGGAGGGGGGAAGGAGGAGGAGAGGGGGGAAGGGAAGAAGGGAGTAGGAGGAGGAGAGGGGAAAGGGAAGGACGGTGGAGGGCGGGAGAGGAGGCGGAGGAGGAAAGGGGGAGGTGAGGAGGGGAAAGGGGAGGAAAAGAAGGGAGGTGGAGGAGGTAGGAGGAGGAAGCAGGGGAGGTGGAGGAGGAGGGGAGGGGAAAGGGAAGAGGAGGAGGGGGGAAGGGAAGGAATCGTGTTTAGGCGGGGATGGGAAAAGGGGAAGGAGGAGGAGGGGTGGGAAAAGGAAGGAGGTGGAGCAGGAGGAGGAAGGAGGGAAAAAGGAGGCTGGAGGAGGAAGCGGGGAAAAAGGCAGGAGGAGGAGGGAGGGGAAAGGCAGGAGGTGAGGAGGAAGGGGGGAGAGGGGGGGAGGAGGGAAGGGAAGGAGGAGGGGAAGAAAGGAAGGAGGTTGGAGGAGGAGAGGAGGGGGGAGAGGAGGAGAGGGGGGAAGGGAAGGGTGGGAGAGGAGGAGTGGGGGGGAGGTGGAGAGGAAGAAAGGAGGAAAGCGAGAGGAGTAGGTGGATGGGGAAGTGAGGGGAAGTGAGTGGGAAGGAGGAGATGGTGGAGAAGGAGGAGGAGGAGCGAAAAGGATGCGGGAGGGGAAGGGGGGTGGTAGAGGATGCAGGAGAAAGAAAAGGAGAGGGAAAGAGGGAGGATGAGGATATCATAAGCACCGACATAAAAGACAGCGTAAGATCCGAAGAAGAAAATTACGAACAGGAAAACGCGGAACAGAAGCAACAGAAAATTGACAATAAGGACGCTACGCAGAGAGAGATAATTCTCTCTCTCTCTCTCTCTCTCTCTCTCTCTCTCTCTCTCTCTCTCTCTCTCTCTCTCTCTCTCTCTCTCTCTCTCTCTCTCTCTCTCTCTCTCTTCTCTCTCTCTCTCTCTCTCTCTCTCTCTCTCTCTCTCTCTCTCTCTTCTCTCTCTTTCTCTCTCTCTCTCTCTCTCTCTCTATCTCTCTCTCTCTCTCTCTCTCTCTCTCTCTCTCTCTCTCTCCTCTCTCTCTCCCTCCTCTCCCTCCCTCCCTCTCCCTCCCTCCTCCTCTTTCTCTCTCCTCTTCTTTCCCTCTCTCTCTCCTTCTCTCTCTCCCTCTCCCCTCTCCCCTCTCCCTCCTCCCCCCCTCTCCCCTCTCCCTCCTCCCCCCCTCCCTCCCTCCCTCCCTCCCTTCTCCCTCCCTCCCTCCCATCCCCCCCCTCCCTCCCCCCCCCTCTCTCTCTTCTCTCTACCTAATTCACTCTGTATTGTTATTCTAACTTGGGGAATTTGCAGACTGCGTTCGCCTTTCCTTATTAGATTTCGTTCGCCTTCCACGCACGCACGCCCGCACGCCCGCACGCCCAGTACTTCGCTTTGTTGTCGGCGCTCTCGGGGCGTTTTTGGATGCTGGCGGATGTTCTTGAATGTTGTAGGATGTTGTATGATGTTGAATGTTGTTGAATGTTGTAGGATGTTGTTGAATGTTTGAATGTTTCTCGGATGTTGTTGAATTGTTGTTGAATGTTCATGTTGAATGTTTTTGGATGTTCTTGAATGTAGGATGTTGTTTGAATGTTCTCGGATGTTGTTTGAATGTTCTCGAATGTTGTTGAATGTCTCGAATGTTTGTTGAATGTTCTCGAATGTTGTTGAATGTTCTCGAATGTTGTTGAATGTTGAGATGTTCTGAATGTTTGTTCTTGAATCTCGATGTTCTTTAATGTGTTGAATGTTCTCAGATGTTCTCGACCGTTGTCTTTTGTTTCGTCCGTTATCGCATTGTCGCTTCGCTTGTGTATATGGTTGAAAGGTGGAAATAAACAGTAATGCAAAGTGGATGATTAGTAATTAAATATTTTTTTTTATGATAATGTTAAAGATGAAATGAGTACTAGCAGTAGCAGTAGTAGTAGTAATAATAGAAATGATGATAATGATAATGATTATGATAATAATAATGATAATCGTAATGATAAAATGCTTAACAATGAAATTTTAATTCCGATAATATACATAATATATCTATATTTATGTATCTATCTATTGATATACATAAGTACATATATATGTATGTATATATATATATATATATATATATATATATATATATATATATATATACATTAGATATATATTTATCCGTCTGATATATATATATATATATATATATATGTATGTATGTATGTATGTATGTATGTATGTATGTATGATAATAATGATAATAATAATAATAATAATAATAATAATAATAATAATAATAATAATAATAATAATAATAATAATAATAATGCGATAAATATAATAATAATAAATATCAATGATGATGCTGATAATAATTTAATAATAATAACAAAAAGTGAAAATAGTAATGAAAAATAAAGTGCTATAAATTATCTTTTGGGCAAACTACCCGCGGCTCCAATTGCTAGTTAGTGATCAGTCCTCATTTTTCTAATAATGCCCTGGTGCCTATTAACTCATTTTTAAACATTCATAATTTCTTTATATATACCTTTACCAATGTCTTATGTCCTAGAGAGTTCACCTATTACCGCGGTCTGATTACAGTCAATAAATAAATAATGAAAAAAACGTTAAGAAAAGATTTAAAAAGATGAAAAAAAACATCAAAAATACAAAAAAAAAGATGAAAAAATATTTAAAAAAATTAAAAAAGAACATTAAAAATATTTAAAAAAGAACATTAAAAATATTTTAAAAATAAAAAAAGATAAAATAAATGAATAAATAAATAAATAAAATTAAAAATAAAAATAAAATCTCACCCCCTTTTCGGCACCGTCGGCCGGCCTCCCAAAACACCTGCTTATCTAAATGGCTAGTTGGGGCTGATCTGTAACGAGCGGCCAGCCCATTAGACCGGGCCTTTAGTGCTGAGTTACGACCCGTCACGAGTGCGGGGAAAAGGGTGCGTGGGGTGGGGGAAGGGGGAAGGGAGGGGGAAGAGGGGAAAGGGTGAGGGAGGAGGGAGAGGGGGAAAGGGTAGGGGAGAGGGAGAGGGGAAGGGGGTGGCAAGGGAAAGGGGTGCCTTGGGGGAGGGGGAAGGGGGGGAAGAGAGGGTGGATGGAAAGAAGGAAGAGGGACGGGATCGGAGAGTGGGATGTATATATATATATATATATATATATATATATATATAGTATATAATAATATGATTAGATATATAGATAAGAGAGAGAGAGAGAGGGAAAAGAGAGAATGAGAAATAGAACAATCGAGAGATGTGTATATGTATTATGTATTATATATATATATATATATATATATATATATATATATATATATATATATATAAAGTAATAGAGGAAGTGAACTGCATAAGATATTGCAAAGAGAGAGAGAGAGCGAGCGAGAGAGAGAGAGAGGAGAGAGAGAGAGAGAGAGAGAGAGAGAGAAAGAGAGAGAGAAGAGAGAGAGAGCCCAGCCAAGCCCTCGAGTCTGCAAATCAAAACCTCATATTGACACGAATTTCAACGGCACGACTGACCCTCCCGGTGTTCAATGTGGGATCATGGGAGTTTTGTTTCACCAGAAAAATGTTCAGTGGAGTTCGTTCCTCGTTGTTAAAAAAAAAGACGAAATTCACATGACTCTGTGACCTGAAAGTAGAAAGTCCTGTCTGTTCATAATAAGGCGTGGGTTAGGATAGGGGGGAGGGGGAGGGAGGAAAGGAGGATGAGGGCGGATAAAAGTATAGAGAGAAAGAAAGATAAAAAAGAAAAGTCTCATTCACGGATTTCAAATATCCTTTAATTCTAAAACTCCTCCACTTCGCTGTTGGGATAGAGTCTCTCAGGCTAATCTTCTGCTCCGATAATGGCGCCTTTCCATTAAGTGAGAGAATGCCTTCAGATACGAGAGCAATAAGACGCCATAGGCCAATGCACAAGGTCTTTCAAGTCCCAGCATGGACGCATGGTTTCGACCTTAAAAGCCGGTTCGGAATTAAGCTTGACGGAAAACTCATCTGCGGGCTATGAATTCCGAACCGGCTTTTAAGGTCGAAACCATGCGTCTTCGACTTAAGAAGCGGTTTCGAATTAAGCTTGACGAAAACTCTTTCTGGGTGTTTATGAATTCGGCCGTAGATTAAATAAATTGGTAAATAAATTGGCGTTCTGTAATGAAAATGGACCGCGGGACACGAGACGGTTTAGTGAGGAACAGATTAGTCCCTCCTCGTGTGAGCGGGTAGCCAATGGCGTCGCGCCTTTGACACCGGATTTTGAAAAATAAAAAGGTATTGGCCAATGGCGTCGATGCTTGCAACGAGATCTGGAATTATTGACCAATGGGACGCTTTCTCTTATTCTCTGCGGTCGTATGAATTTTGAAAATCTTGTGAAAATGTTCAGGTCTGCTTTCCCGCCTGTATATGTTTAGAATTGTCTCTGAGAAAAATAAAGTCTCAAGGGGAAAAAAATCACGTAAATAACTAAGTAAAAAATAAATGTATATAAGTCCACCGCATATACACGTAACCTAAGATGAACAAGACACAAGCACCACATATACAGACACACGCGAGGACATACATGGGCACGGAGGCATGGGCATATACCCCTTCCCTCCCTTTCCCCCTTTCCCCCTCCCTCCCCTCCTTCCCCTCCCTCTTCCCCTCTCCCTCCCCTCCTTCCCCCTTCCCCTCTCCTCCCCTCTTCCCCCTTTCCCCTCCTTCCCCCTCCCCCTTCCCCTCTCCCTCCCTCCTTCCCTCCTTCCCCTCCCCTTTCCCTCCTTCCCCCCTCCCCCTCCCTCCCCCCCCCCTTTTCCCTTCCCCCTTTCCCTTCCCTCTCCTCCTTTCCCCTCCCTCCCCACGAATGTCATTTTTCTCAAATCCTCCCCCCCCCCCCAACACCCATTTTTGGGCATGGGGAAAATTCAATAAGTAGGAATATCTTGTTACAGATGGGTATTTAAACGATTAGGACGGGTTGGAACGGCTTGTTGCTTCCTAAACAGTTGAATGTCCTGTAAGCGTATTTACTTGCTGACATTGTCTGTGCGTTTTTTTTATATATTTTTTTCTCAAGTCTCGGTTTAACGAAGGCTGTGAAGAACTCGGAATGGTGATCAGATTAAATATATGAAGTTGATAAAAAAAAAAAAAAAAAAAAGGTAGGTCTTTACTCGTGTGTGAATTTCTCGTCAAGAATCTCTCTGTCTCTGTCTTCTCTGTCTCTTCTCTCTCCCCCCTCCCCTCCCTCCTCCCTCCTCCCTCTCTTATTCGCCTCTCCCTTCTCCTTCTGCTTCCCCCCCTCCCCCCACCCCTCTCTTTCTCTCTCTCTCTCTCTCTCTTCTCTCTCTCTTTTCTCTCTCTCTCTCTCTCTCTCCTCTCCCTTCCCTCCCCCCATCCCCCCATCCCCCCTCCCTCCCTCCCTTACCGCCTCCCTCTCTCTTCTCTTTTCCCTCTCTCTTCTCCCCCTTCCTCCTCTCTTTCCTTCTCTTCTCTCTCTCCTCTCTCTCTCCTCCCTCTCCCTCTCCCTCTCCCTCCCCCCATCCCTCCCTTCCTCCCTCCCCCCCCTCTCCTAGTTTTTGTGTATTTACGTAGGATGTCGACTGAAATATGAATATTTATACATCTGTAGACCTACACGTGTTGGATGTCGCTTTCATGCCCCAACGGCGATTGCGTTTGTGTTACTGAAGATAATAATTAATGGCAACCTCATCTGTGTTTAACCTAGCTAACGTTACACGAGTTTCGCCGGCTAAGTGACCCGGCCGTTATTTAATAAGAAATAGGCATGATGAATTTATCAAGGGGTATGTTGGGTCGTGTGTGTTATGTTGTATTTTTTGTTTTTTTTTTTTTTTTTTTTTTTTTTTTTATAGCTAAAGTTAATAAAGCCAAAAATTGTACTGTGTGACTCGAACGATTAGTGCCTAATCAGTCATGCTTCCAAATACTTCTTCACATAATTAAAAATCGAATCTCCACCTATAGCATTAGTGAAAGTATTTGATAAGTAAAAGAGATAATAGGATTATAATAGTATGAATAAATAGAGGAGATATATGGAGAAAAAAAACAGAAAAATATATCTTTGTTTCACAGATTACACTAAAGCTTTTGACAGAACTGATCATGTTAAACTGAAAACAATCATGAAAAAAGCTAACATTCCAGATCAAGAGAGAAGAATAATTGCAAACCTATATTGGAACCAAAAAAAGTGATAAAGAACAAGAAGTGGTGATAAAGAAAATAATTAAAATCAAAAGAGGCGTGAGACAGGGGTGCATACTGTCACCTCTACTCTTTAACCTCTATAGTGAATTCCTAATACAAGAGGCATTAGTAACAAAGGCGATTAGATTTATAAATTAAATTAGAATGTTAAATTGAATGTCCTATTATCAGAGCATTAAAACCAAGGGCATTAAATTAAATTAATTAAAATTAATAGAATTAGAATTAATTCCTAATACAACGAGGCATTAGTAACAACCAAAGGCATTAAAATTAAATTAATTAAATTAAATTAGAATTAGAATTAATTCCTAATACAAGAGGCATTATAACAACCAAAGGCATTAGAATTAATTAATAAATTAGATTGAATTAGAATTAATTCCTTATACAAGAGGCTTCTTAACAACAAAGGCATTAGAATTAAAATGAATTAAATTGATTAAATTAAATTCAGAAATAGAATTAATTCCTAATACAAAGATAGTAACAAACCAAAGGGCTTTAGAATTAAATTAATTATAATTAAATTGATTTACGAATTAATTCCTTAATACTAAGAACATATATACAGACGCTGCCAGTTAGAAGTAAGTAATTGAAAATTAGAAGTATTAGAATTATTTGCCTATAGATGGCATGTAGGTAACAACCAAGGCATTAGAATTAAATGATTTAATCCGATGATTACAAGAGGGCATTAGTAACAACCAAGGCATTAGATTAAATTATTCAAATTAGATAGAATTTAGAAAATTCTAATTAAGGCATTTGTTAACAACCTTCATTATGAATTATAATAATTAAATTAAATTATTAATATAAATTCCTAATCAAGGCATTAGTAACAACCAAAGCATTAGAATTAAATTAATTAAATTAAATTTATAGATTTTAGAATTAATTCCTAATACAAGAGGCATTAGTAACAACCAAAGGCATTAGAATTAATTAATTAATTAAATTAGAATTAGAATTAGAATTAATTCCTAATACAAGACGCATTAGTAACAACCAAAGGCATTAGAATTAACTGAATCAACATAACTAACACCCGATATGCAGATGACACTGTCCTAGTAGCAGAATTTGTAGATGAATTACAAGGTATGATTAATAAATTATGCGATACCTGTGCTAATTATGGTATGTCTCTGAATGCAAAGAAGACAAAAGTGATGCTTATAAGAAAAGGTAATAAAGATCATGCGGCGGTTAATATCAAGGCAGAAGGAACTAGAAGAATACAAATACTTAGGGCAGTGGATAACAGCAGATGGAGAGAAGTAAAAAAAGAAGAAAATTGGTAGAGCCAAAAAGTGAATCCTAGGAACTGAAAGAACTTACACACAAAGACCTCAACATTAAATTGAAAAAGAGGATTCTAGAAACTTTTCGATAGTCAGCCATGGCTCCGAGAGTTGGACATACGGCAAAGAAGTCATCAGAAAAATAAAGAGCTTTTGAAAACTGGTGCTATGGGAGAATTTTGAGAATTAGATGGAAAGATCATGTAACAAAATGAAATGGCTGAACCACGGATGGGCTGCCAGATGAAGTTGGCGACAAGGTGGTGCCAAAGGAAGGCCAGTTTTGCAGGACACGTAATGAGAGGATCTAGTGGAGGGCTGGCTAGTCTAGTTACTGAAGGCGCCAGCGAAGGAACGAGGGGCAGAGGAAGACCTAGAAGAACTTGGGGAAAGGACATAACAACATGGACTAAGACGGAAAATCTCGGGAGTGCCAAGAGAAAGGCGGGGAATAGAAGTTTGTGGCGCCGTCTTGTTGTCAACCTTCGGATCGAAGAAGACACTGGATGATGATGATGAGGGGGGGGGGGGGTTAAAGGTTGTTTTGGATACATGCTTCAGAAGTAGCACATATATGCACGCACACGCACGCACTCGCACCAACGCCGCACACACGCAAACGCGCACACACGCGCGCACACACGCAAACGCGCACACGCACACGCACGCACGACCACGCACACGCACGCACACCACACCACACACACACCACACGCACGCACGCACGCACGCACCACACACACACACACACACACACACACACACACACACACACACACACACACACACACACACACACACACAACATACCGCACCCTGACACACATTCCCACACATGCATAATGTAGATGTTTCTCAAGACAAAGTCAGTGTCGCGAGGCTTTTCCTCATGCTCTGCCAACCGCTGCCAGCTCCTGACAGCCTCTGACAACATCTGCCAACTCCGCCTTAAATAATACAGTTGTCTCTCTCTCTTTCTCTTTCTCTTCTCTCTCTTTCTTTCTCTCTCTCTCTCTCTCTTTTTGTCTCTTTCTTTCTCTTCTCTTTCTCTTTCTTTGTCTTTCTCTTTCTCTTCTTTCTCTTTCTCTTTCTCTTTCTCTTTCTCTTTCTCTTTCTCTTTCTCTTTCTCTTTCTCTCTCTCTTTCTCTCTCTTTTCGCCTCTCTCTCTCTCTCTCTCTCCCTCTCTCTCTCTCTCTCTCTCTCTCTCTCTCTCTCTCTCTCTCTCTCTCTCTCTCTCTCTCTCTCTCTCTCTCTCTTCTCTCTCTCTCTCTCTCTCTCTCTCTCTCTCTCTCTCTCTCTCTCTCTCTCTCTCCTCTCTCTCTCTCTCTCTCTCTCTCTCTCTCTCTCTCTCTCTCTCCCTCCATCCCTCCCTCCCTCCCTCCCTCCCTCCCCCTCCCTCCCTCCCTCCCTCCCTCCCTCCATCCCTCCATCCCCCCCCCTCCCCCTCTCCTCTCTTCCCTCCTTCCCTCCTCTCTCTCTTTTTTTTTCTCTCTCTCTCTTTCCCTCCATCCCTCCCCCTTCTCTTCCTCTCTCCTCTGCCTCCCGCCCTCTCACCCTCCCCCCTCCCTCCTCCCTCTACCTCCCGCTTTTCGTAGAAGAATGAAAAATTAAGGTTACGCAGTTCAACCGGCGGCAAGAAGAGAACAAAGAGGCGAAGGGAGGCAGAAAAAGACGAAGGAAGAGAAGAGAGAAAGAGGAGAGTGGAAGGGAGTGTAGAGGGCGCAGGTCACGTGGCGTGCACGGCGGAGGTCAAACAATCGTCCTTATTTGGCTGATTGCTCTTTGTTCTCCTATATATGGCACTCTGGGCACTCCTTCCTCTCTTTTTGTGGCACTGCCCCCCCCCTTCCCCTCCCCCGCCCCTTCCTCTCCCCCTCGCTCTGTTCGTCCCTTGTCTGGCGAGTGTTTTTTTTCCGTTACTATTTTTCTTTGTCGAAAAAGGAAATATATATATGTATAAACTCTGCTGCATTGTCAGTGAACTTGACAGCTACAATCGTACCCCTCCCCCCCCCCCCCTTTCCTCCCCATTCTCCTTCTCTCCCCCTCTCTCCTCTCCCCATTCTCCTTCTCTCCCTCTCCCTCCCCTCTCCCTCTCCCTCCTCTTTCCCTCTCCCTCCCCTCTTCGCCATACGGATCTCGGCGCCCCAGCAGCAGCAGCAAAAAGCGGATAGGGAGAAGGTTGCATATGAAATCCGATAAGTATTTAATTTAGAGCCGAAAGTTGACAGAAATGTCGAGATAAAGCGACGCTCGGGGGATGGCTGTTGCCTACGCGAACGCTGTCGGATTCGCCTCTTTGTCATTCCGAACGCGCCAGAACCGCCGATGGGGTAATTGCAATATTGCGCAATTAACGGCGATTAGCACCGTCGCTCCAATAAAGGCTTGGAAACACTTAAGAGCAAATAAAGCCCTTAAGAAACAGGGAAGAGCCGCGCTGGGGACAAGATGTTGCCAGTCGAAGATTTAAAACATCGTCTTGTATACATTTACAAGCCGGATTTACATACGCGAACGTAAACATAAGCAGACGACGCGTTAGTCTTTCTGTCAGGCGCGCATCTGGCCTACAAGAACGCCTGCACAGAGGGCGGGGTGGGTAATTCCTCATCCATATGCATGCGACTTCACACGAACGTCAACAAATGGGTTGGACCCCGAGTCCGAGGTATTTAAAGAACTACTTTAACCGCCATCTGGGTGCTAACTTTTCCACAGAACAAGATCCACAGTTTTTACAGAAAAGTAGGATCCATGTTTTTTTTATTTATTTATTTTTTATTTTTTTTTTGACAAAGAAAGTCTTATTTTTATGATCTTTTCAACGAAGACTTTTACTAATCTTGAAATTGATTTGTTGATATGTAAGATTTACAATAACGGTAAAGATACAGAAAAGAAAAATGAACGTTAGATAAAACCCAGTGATATTCATGGCACATGGCCTCGAGTGGGCGTGGTTTATAGTTCGTCGGTTGTCAATTAGGATTTTCATTAGGCAGAGTGGTGCTACCTGTCTTTTAAGTACTTTGCCGTCACTGCAGCCGGATTGCTGCCTCGCCCAGCGCCGGGGCCTTTGTCTCATGCAGCTCCTCGTTAGGGGCACGCACACGCACGCACACACGCACACACACACACACACACACACACACACACACACACACACACACACACGCACACGCACACACACCAACACACACACACACACACACACACACACACACACACACACACACACACACACACACACACACACACGCACACACGCACACGCACACCACACACACACACACACAACACACACACACACACGCACGCACACACGCACACACACACCACACACACACACGCGCGCGAGCGCGCGCGCAGATATAAATATGTGTTTTATGTATGTGTGTGTGTGTGTGTATGAATTGCAATTTATTGGCTTCCTAATTTTCGTGGATTTAGCCTTATCATCATCATCAATATTATTACCATTATCAATATTATTATCAGTCTCGATATCTGTATCGTTATTATCACCGTTATTATCATTATTATTATTGTTATTTTGTAATCATCATTAATATTATCATTATCATTAATATTATTATTGTTTTCATCATTATCATCATTATCATCATCATCATTATCATTATTACGAGCATTTACCACCGGCATTCGTAGCTTTTCTCTAATTAACTTTAGTAGTAATCCACGCAGTATAAATTTTTTCCCTATGTGTAGTATTTATTTTAATGTGTTCTTATCTCTGTATTCTTTTGTGTTGCGTGTTTTGTTATTCTTACATTCTCAAAAAACACTTACACATGCGTTAACAAAAAAACAACAAAAAACATACATAAACAAACAAGCAAATAAAACAAGAACAACGAAATATACTCGTACGTAAACAAACAAACAAAAAAAACAAATACTTAAACAAACAAATAAGATAAACTCATGCATAAACAACGACGTGTATAAACAAACAATTAGACTACATGTATAAAGTAAGAGACAGACGCACATGCATAAACATACATACATAAACAAAGAAAATACATACACAAACTAAGAAATAAACAACAAACAAACAAACAAACACGATTTGACAGACAAAAACAAACAAACACGATTAGACAGACAAAAACAAAAAAAAAAAAAAAACAAATATGTAAATACTGAAAGAAGCAAATAAAAAAATACACTAGCAAACAAACAATCCTATCTTGCTTTGTCTTTGTTAGTTCCTTCCTTTCTTTGTACGTCATTTAGCGCATTCCTCTCTGCCTCCTTATTTGTGTGTTCTTTTCATCAGTTGGATGTGTCCGATTCCCTGCCTTTGGGAGGATGGAAATGGCGACGAAGGAGACAAGAGATAAATTAATATTAAAGCGAAGAAGAAGGTGGAAGTGGACAGAAAGAAAGGAAAAGATAGACAGGCAGACAAAAAGATAAAGACAGACAGACAGAAAGATAAAGACAGACAGACAGACAGACAGAAAGAAAGACAAAGACAGTCAGACATACAGACAGACAGAAAGAAAGAAAGACAGAGTCAAACAAAGACAGACAGACATAAGGAAAGACAGACAAATAGATAGAAAGAAAGAAAGACAAAGACAGATAGACAGACAGAAAGAAAGACAAAGACAGTCAGACATACATATAGACAGAAAGAAAGGTAGAGACAAAGACAGTCAGACACAGACAGACAGGCAGACAGAAGGAATGGTGGGGGGAAAGAAAGGGATAAATAAACAGAGAAAGAAAAAGTAAACAAATAGCTGCACCAGCGCGCCGAGTGGGATACAGACCCAAACGAATTAATTCACTGGATACGCATTATCATCATAATAAAATTACCGAATGACACATAATACCATTTAATTACAGGATTTGATTATTAATATCAATCACGGCGATGGTATTATTATTACTGAGCATCGTATCACGTTTCCAATATAGAGATTTCGTCAGCCTGGCCCCAGTGCGCGCGTGGTTTGTGTAAGCTCGTAACCCCGTATTTTTAGTGTGTACGACTTTTCTCTCGTGTGCGGAATTCTTTGCGTACATGCAGGAATGTCTTATGCGGGTGAGTAACAAGGGAGAGAGATTAAAAGACACTTTAGAGAGAGAGGGAGAAGGAGGGAGCGAACAAGGGAAGGAGAGAGAGAGAGAGAGAGAGAGGGGGGGTGTCAAATAATAATCAGAGTTTGATAAAATGAGAAGGAAAATTGATCGGGCCGGGGGGGGGGGGAGGGGGGGTATCGGAGGGGGGTGGGGAGGGAGAGGGGGATGAACCCCACCCTTTCACCCTTCATCCTCGCTTCCTGAGTATGTGATGAAAAACACGCTGACCGCTACAACTCCCTCCCTCCCTCCCCTCCCCCCTCCCTCCTCCTTCAGCGATCTCCTCCTTTCTCTCTCTCACCCTCTCGGTTTTAATATTTCCCCTCCTTCCCATTTCTCTTCTCCCATCCCCACTTTCTTTCTTTCTTATCTCTCTTCCCCCTTTCACGCCCCTCCTTCCCTCCCTCCCATCTCCACGGTTCTTACCCAACCCTCTTTCCCCTTTTTCCTCCCCTACTCCCCACCTTCTCCTTCCATTCCCCCACCTCTCTCCCACATTCTTCTCCTCCTCCAACCCCTCTTCTCCCATCTCTCCTCCTCCCCTCTTTCCTTACCATTTCCTCCTTCCTTCCCCCATCCCGTCTTCACCCCCCCCCTCGTTCCCTCTTCCTCTCCCCTCTCCTCGTTCCCTCCTCCTCTCCCTCTCCCCATCCCCTCTCCCTCTCCTCGTCCCCTTCTCCTCTCCCTCTCTTCCTTCACTTCTATCCTTACCCCTTCCTCCTTCCCACCCCCCATATCTTCTTCCCCTCTCCCACCCCATCGTTCCCCTCCCCTCTCCCCTCTCCCCTCCCTCTCTCCCCTCCTCTCCCTCTCCCCTCCCCTCTCCTCTCCCACCCTTCCCCTCTCCTCCTCTCCTCTCTCCTCTCCCTTCCCCCTCTCCCTCCCTTTCCTTCCCTCTTCCCCGAAACACTTGCCCAAACATTACCACACGTCGAGTTGGCATTACGTGCTCGCCGCTGAGCCGAGAGAGCAAGGAAAGGGTAGTGAACGGAGCTTGTAAAGGGGGGTGGGGGTTGGGGTGGTGGGGTAAGGGGGGGTATTTTGATTAGATAACTCTCGCCGTATTTGCTCTACGATTGGATTGGAAATGGATTGGGCGCCGCGTGTGGATATTGTTCAGGAGGACGTTTGAAGTAAGTTTTAATCGGATATTTTACCTCCTCCCCCTCCCCCCAATAGATTAGATTCTATGGATTAATATTCAGTGGATAATCCCGAATGGATTAGGATTAATATTCTATGGATTAGATTCTATGGATTAATATTCTATGGATAATCCCCAATGGATTCCATGGATTAATATTCTATGGATTAGATTCTATGGATTAATATTCTATGGATAATCCCCAATGGATTAGATTCTACGGATTAATATTCTATGGATAATCCCCAATGGATTAGATTCTATGGATAATCCCGAATGGATTAGATTCTACGGATTAATATTCTACGGATTAATACTCTATGGATAATCCCGAATGGATCAGATTCTATGGATTAATATTCTATGGATTAGATTCTATGGATTAATATTCTATGGATAATCCCCAATGGATTAGATTCTACGGATTAATATTCTGTGGATTAGATTCTATGGATTAATATTCTATGGATAATCCCGAATGGATTAGATTCTATGGACTAATATTCTATGGATTAGATTCTATGGATTAATATTCTATGGATAATCCCGAATGGATTTGATTCTATGGTTTTATATTATATGGATTAGATTCTACGGATTAATATTCTATGGATAATCCCCAATGGATTAGATCCTACGGGAATGGAATTCGATCGGGAAATATGTCGTCGGAGCGAGTGTTTTCCGCAGTGGCAGGGAGCGAGTATACCGCATTGCCGAACACTATGGCATACCAGGTATACCCCCCTTTTTTTTTTTTTTTTTTTGCTTCGTTCGCGGGTACTGCATTGTATCCGACGTCGCACTTTATGGCAGATTGGAACAGTAAATAAACACGTAAAAGGTATGGATTTTTTTTTTTCCTCGGTTAGTTTATGGACGGTCTTGCCAAAGGGAATGAAAACCTAAAAAGAACGGGTTTTTAGGTTTTTTACTTTTTTTGAAACGATACTGATGCTGATCCAACAATGAAAAAAAGAAGAAAAAAAAAGGAAAAATAGAAAGAAAGAAAGAAAGAAAAGCATCTACCGAGTCACGATCAAAAAGAAAAAAAAAAGAAAAAAAAAAGCATCTACCGAGTCACGATAAAAAATAAATAAATAAATAAATAAATAATAAATTGAAATAAATAAATAAATAAATAAATAAATAAATAAATAAATAAAAGCATCTACCAAGTTACGATCCGAAACCACACCAAATTCCCAGAGTATAGAGTATAAGTCAAAAAAAAAAAAAAAAAAAAAAAAAATATCTTAGCTTCCCGATGATTTCCCTCGCCTCGCTTCCTTATATACCGAGCCAGAGAGAAAGAGAGAGAAAGAAAGAAAAGAGAAAGAAAGAAAAGAGAAAGAAAGAGAGAGAGAGAAAGAAAAGGGAAAAGGTATTTCTCTTAGTTTTATCGACGGGCGCTTGGGGGGGCTGGGTGGGCTGGGTGGGGTGGGGGTGGGGTGAGGGTGGGTGGGGGGGGTGGGGGGGAGGTCGTTCTCGTGCAGGCTTCCCCATCGGACAAGTTGTAAAGTTTCCCTGGCAAGATTGCGGCCCATCTCAAGGTTCTGGTGTAAGTGTATTAATACTTATATATACTTATATTATACTTATACTTTATATAGACCTTGTCCCTCCCCTCCCCCTCCCACCCCCCCCTATACTTATAGACCTTGGCCCCTCCCTCCCCCTCCCCCTCCCTCCCCTCCCCCTCCCACCCCAAGGTCTGGTGTAAGTGTATACTTATATATACTTATATTATACTTATACTTTATATAGACCTTGGCCCTCCCTCCCCCCCCTCCCACCCATCTGTGTAAGTGTATACTTATATTATACTTATACTTATACTTTATATAGACCTTGGCCCCTCCCTCCCCTCCCTCTCCCACCCAAGGTCTGGTGTAAGTGTATACTTATATTATACTTATATTATACTTATACTTTATATAGACCTTGCCCCTCCCTCCCCCCCCCTCCCACCCAAGGTCTGGTGTAAGTATACTTATATATATACTTATATTATACATACTTTATATAGACCTTGCCCCTCCCTCCCCTCCCCCTCCCACCCCAAGGTCTGGTGTAAGTGTATACTTATATTATACTTGTATTATACTTATACTTTATATAGACCTGGCCCCTCCTCCCCCCCCTCCCATCCCAAGTCTGTTAAGTGTTACTTATATTATTATATTATACTTATACTTTATATAGACCTTGGCCCCTCCCTCCCCCTCCCCTCCCACCCCAAGGTCTGGTGTAAGTGTATACTTATATTATACTTGTATTATACTTATACTTTATATAGACCTTGGCCCCTCCCTCCCCTCCCCCTCCCATCCCAAAGTCTGGTGTAAGTGTTTACTTATATTACTTATATTATACTTATACTTTATATAGACCTTGGCCCCTCCCTCCCCTCCCCCTCCCACCCCAAGGTCTGGTGCAAGTGTACTTATATTATACTTGTATTATACTTATACTTATATAGACCTTGCCCCTCCCCCCCCTCCCCCTCCCCCCCAAGGTCTGGTGTAAGTGTATACTTATATTATACTTGTATTATACTTATACTTTATATAGACCTTGGCCCCTCCCTCCCCTCCCCCTCCCACCCCAAGGTCTGGTGTAAGTGTATACTTATATTATACTTATATTTATACTTATACTTTATATAGACCTTGGCCCCTCCCTCCCCTCCCCCTCCCACCCCAAGGTCTGGTGTAAGTGTATACTTATATTATACTTATATTATACTTATACTTTATATAGACCTTGGCCCCTCCCTCCCCTCCCCCTCCCACCCCAAGGTCTGGTGCAAGTGTATACTTATATTTATACTTATACTTATAGACCTTGCCCCTCCCTCCCCTCCCCCTCCCACCCAAGGTCTGGTGTAAGTGTATACTTATATATACTTATCTTATACTTATACTTTATATAGACCTTGGCCCCTCCCCCCTCCCCCCTCCCACCCCAAGGTCTGGTGTAAGTGTATACTTATATTATACTTATATTATACTTATACTTTATATAGACCTTGGCCCCTCCCTCCCCTCCCCCTCCCACCCCAAGGTCGGTGTAAGTGTATACTTATATATACTTATGTTATACTTATACTTTATATATAGACCTTGGCCCCTCCCTCCCCTCCCCCTCCCACCCAAGGTCTGGTGTAAGTGTATACTTATATATACTTATATTATACTTATATATATACTTATACTTTAATATAGACCTTGGCCCCTCCCTCCCTCCCCCCTCCCACCCCAAGGTCTGGTGTAAGTGTATACTTATATATACTTGTATTATACTATACTTTATATAGACCTTGGCCCTCCCTCCCCTCCCCTCCCACCCAGGTCCTATCCTTATATTAATACTTGTATTACTTATACTTATATAGACCTTGCCCCTCCCTCCCCTCCCCTCCCATCCAAGTCTGGTGTAAGTGTATACTTATATTATACTTGTATTTTACTTATACTTTATATAGACCTTGGCCCCTCCCTCCCCTCCCCCTCCCACCCCAAGGTGCAAGTGTATTGTATATTATACTTATTATTATACTTATACTTATATAGACCTTGGCCCCTCCCTCCCCTCCCCCCTCCCACCCCAAGGTCTGGTGGAAGTGTATACTTATATATATTTACTTGTATTTTACTTATACTTTATATAGACCTTGGCCCCTCCCTCTCCCCTCCCCCTCCCACCCCAAGGTCTGGTGTAAGTGATATACTATATTTTACTTGTATTTTACTTAACTTTATATAGACCTTGGCAAGGTAAGTGTAACTTATTTTATACTTATATTATACTTATACTTTATATAGACCTTGGCCCCTCCCTCCCCTCCCCCTCCCACCCCAAGGTCTGGTGTAAGTGTATACTTATACTATATTATATTATACTTATACTTTATATAACCTTGGCCCCCTCCCCTCCCCTCCCCCTCCCACCCAAGGTCTGGTGTAAGTGTATACTTATATTATACTTATATTATACTTATACTTTATATAGACCTTGGCCCCTCCCTCCCCTCCCCCTCCCACCCCAAGGTCTGGTGTAAGTGTATACTATATTTTATACTTATACTTTATATAGACCTTGGCCCCTCCCTCCCCTCCCCCTCCCACCCCAAGGTCGGTGCAAGTGTATACTTATATTATACTTATTATACTTATACTTTATATAGACCTTGGCCCTCCCTCCCTCCCCCTCCCACCCAAGGTCTGTGTAAGTGTATACTTATATTATACTTATATTTATACTTTATATAGACCTTGGCCCCTCCCTCCCCTCCCCCTCCCACCCCAAGGTCTGGTGTAAGTGTTTACTTATATTATACTTATACTTTATATAGACCTTGGCCCTCCCCTCCCCCCCCCCATCCCCCCTCCCCCCTCCTTTTGCCTCACGATCGTCAAGCAAGAGCGACTAGGGGGGGAAGGGGGGAAGGGGAAGGGAGGGTTGGGGGGGGAACGAAGGCAGTATTTCTCCAAGGAAGAAAATTAAGGGAGGTTTGCTTCCTGACAAAAAAAAAAAAAAAAAAAAAAAAAAAAAAAAAAAAAAACTTAAAGGAATTAAAGGGAGAAAGTTCGTTTTTTTTTTTCGTTTTTTTTTATTTTTATTTTTTTTTTTTTTATTTTTTTTTTTAACAAGGGAGGAAAAAGGGAGAGGAAGAGGTGAGTTTCGGAAAGAGAAGATTCTCTCGGACAATTTTTTTCTTTTTTTTATATTCTTTAACTAGAGCGAAGTTGGTGAATTCTTTGGTGGATTCTTTAAAATACTTTAAAGAATAAAATAAGAATAAATAATAAATCAAATTATTAAAAATAAGAATAAATCCTCTGATTGATGTTTTAAAGAATATTCTATTATCAAGATTTATTCGCAATAAGGGAAAGGTGCAAATAACCGAAAGAACAGATGATAAGAAGATAAAAAAAAAATACAACAGGAAAAAAGGTAGAAACGAACCTACATTGAAA
>NW_020869184.1:920431-925431 GCF_003789085.1 Penaeus vannamei
TGTGGGGGTGAGGGAGTTGGTTGTTGGTGAGGGTTTGTGGTATTGAAGGGGGGAGAGGGTTGGGTATTGAAGGGTTTTTGGAGTGGTATGGGGTAGTTGAAGGGGGGGAGGGTTCGGGTATTGATGAGTGGGGAGGGTTGGGTATATTGAAGGTGGGGGAGGGTTGTTTTGGGGTATTGTAAGGTGGGGGGATTGTGGGTGGTATTGAGGGTGGTAGGGGGTTGGTTATATTGAGGGGGGAGTTTTTTTTTTTGTGGTATTGAAGGGGGAGGTTGGGTATTGAATGGGAGGGGAGTGGATTGCGGGTATTTGAAGGAGGGGGGAGTGGTTGTAGGTATTGAGAGGGTTGGGGTGGAGTTTTGCTTGGGTATTTGAAGCGGGGGGAGGGGTTTGTGGTTTATTGAAGGGGGGGGTGCTTGGTTGTTGTGTAAGGTTAGTTTAGTGTGAGGGTGTTGGGTATGTGGGATAAGGGTGAGGGGAGTGTTGTGGTATTGGAGTGGGAGGGGAGGCGTTGGGTGATTGAAGGGTGGTTGGGGGTTTTGGGGTGATTGTAAGGGGGGGTGGGTTGGGTATGAAAGGGGGGGAGGTGTTATTGGTGGTATGAAGGGAGGTGAGGGTTGGGTATTGATAGGGGGGGAGGTTTGAGTGGTATTGAAGGGGGTAGAGGGTTTGTGGATTGGTTATTGAAGGGGTTGGGTATTTGATGGGTGGGTTGGTGGTATTGAGGAGGGAGTGTGTTGTGAGTATTGAAGGGGGGGAGGGTTGGTATTGAAGGGGAGGTGGAGGGTTGTGGTATTGAAGGGGGGAGGTTTGGGTATTGAGGGGGGGGGGGGTTGGGTTATATATTGGGGGGGTGTTTGTATTGAAGGGTGGGGGGTTGGGTATTGGGGGGGAGGGTAATGGTGCGGTATTGAAAGGGGGGGGAGGGTTTGGGTATTAGAAAGGGCGGGGAGGGTTGGGTATTTGAAGGGGTGGAGGTGATTGGGGGGTATTGATTAGGGAGGGGGGTAGGGTTGGGTATTATGTGCAAGGGGTGAGGGGTTGGGGTATTGAAGTGGTAGGGGGAGGGTGTGTTGTGAATTGAAGGGTCAGGGGGGGGTGGGTATTGGGAGGGGTGGCGTGAGGCTATGGGTATTAGAAGGGGAGGGGGTTGGGTATTGAAGGGGGGGGGAGGGTATGGGTTTGAAGGGGGAGGGTGGGTTGTAAGTGGGGGGTTGGGGTATGAAGGAGGGGAGGGTTGGGTTATTGAAGGGGGGTGGTGTTGATAGGGTATTGAAGGGGGGGTGAGGGTATTGGAGTGGTATTGATTAGGGAGGGAGGATTGGGAGTTGATGGGGGAGGGGTTATTGGGTATTGAAGAGGGGTGGGTGAAGGTGTTTGGGTACTGAAGGGGGGGGGGATGGTTGTGGTGTATGAAGGGTAGGGGAGGGTTATGGGTATTGAGTGGCGGGAGTGGTTGGTTTAGTGTTTGGTATTGAAGGGGGGAGGGTTAGGTGTGTATTGAAGGTGTGGTTGTTGGAGTTAGGTTGGTTGAGGGTTAGGTAG
The DNA here is from genome assembly GCF_003789085.1 of Penaeus vannamei. NCBI lineage: Eukaryota > Metazoa > Arthropoda > Malacostraca > Decapoda > Penaeidae > Penaeus > Penaeus vannamei. The sequence goes on from NW_020869184.1 coordinate 921,977, forward strand.
TGATAAGGTGGGGTAGTAGTTGGTTATAGGTGGAGTTTGGGGTGGTATTGAGGTGTGGGGAGGGTTGTTATCTTGAATGGTGGGGAGTAAGGGAAGGGTTGTGTATATTGAGGGGGTATGTTTAGGTTTTTAGTAGGTTGTTTGAGGTTAGGTGTTGTTAAGGGTTTGTAGAGTTATAGGGTGGATTATTGTAGGGGGGGTGGGAGGGTATGGTTTGAGGAGTTTTGAGGGGTAGGGGAGGTTGGGTAGTTTTGAAGGGGGGAGGTAGGGTTTTAGAGGGGTTTAGTGTTTTATTGGGGTTAAAGGTGGGAGGGTGGTTATTGAAGGGGCGGGTTGGGTTTGAGGGGGGGAAGGGTTGGGGTATTGATTGAAGGAGGGGAGGGTGGGTATTGAAGGTGGGGATGGTTGGTATTGAAGGGGGGAGGGTTGGGTATTGAAGAGGAGGGGGGGTTGGGTATTGAAGGGGGAGGGGTTGGTTGAAGGAGGGGAGGGTGGGTATTGAAGGGAGTGGGTATGAAGGGGGGGGAGGGTTGGGTATTGAAGGGGGGAGGGGTTGGGTTTGAAGGGGGGGAGGGTTGGTATTGAGGGGGGGAGGTTGGGTTATTGAAGGGTTGGTATGAGGGGGGGGTAGGGGTTTGGGTATTGAGTGGTGGATGGTGGTATTGATATGGATGGGGGGGGTTGGGTAGTGAATGGCGAGGGGTGGGTATGTTTGGTGAGGGTGGTGGGTTGAAGGGTGTATTGATAGGGGTGGGGGGGGTTGTTGGTGTTATTGAAGGGGGGGGTGAGGGGGGTTTTTATTGGGTGTATTGGATGGGGGAGGGTTTGGGTATTGAAGGGGGTGGGGGGTTTTATGGTGTTACTTTGTTTAGGGTGAGGGGTGATGGGTTGGTATAGATGGAAGGGTGGGGAGGGTTGTTGTGGTTGTTAAAGGGGTTAAGGGGAGGCTTGGAGGTGATTGAAGGGGTTAGCGGAGGGTGGGTATTGAAAGGGGTTAGGGGAGGGTTTGGGTTGTGGTACTTATGAAGGGTGGAGGGTTGGTTATTGAATGGAGGGGGAGGGGTTGGGTATTGAGGGGGAGGTTGGGTATTAGAAGGGGGTGAGGGTTGGGGATTGAAGGAGGTGGGGTTGGTATGAAAGGGGGGGGGGTGGGTATTGAAGGGGGGAGGTTGTTGAAGGGGGGGGGTGGGTTGGGTATTGAAGGGGGGGAGGGTTGGGTATTGAAGGGGGGGGGAGGGTTGGGTATTGAAGGAGGGGAAAGGGGGGTATTGAAAGGGTGGGGAGGGTTGGATTGAGGGGAGGGGGAGGTTGGGTATTGAGGGGGAGGGATTGGGTATTGAAGGGGGGGGGGTTGGGTTATTGAAGGGGGGAGGGTTTGGGTATTGAAGGGGGGGGGTATTGAAGGGGGGAGGGGGGTATTGAAGGGGGGGGGGTATATTGAAGGGGGTGAGGGTTGGGGAAGGAGGATTGAAGGGGGGGGAGGGTTGGGTATTGAAGAGGGGGGAGGGTTGGGTATTGAAGGGGGGGGTGGGTGGGTATTGAAGGGGGGAGGGTTGGGTATTTGAAGGGGGGGGGTGGGTATTGAGGGGAAGGGGGGTATTGAAGGGGGGGAGGGTTGGGTATTGAAGGGGGAGGTTTGGGTATTGAAGGGGGGAGGGTTGGGTATTGAAGGGGGGGGGTTGGGTATTGAAGGAGGGGGGAGGTGGGTATTGAAGGAGGAGGGGCGGTATTGAAGGGGGGAGGGGTATTGAAGGGGAGGGTTGGGTATTGAAGGGAGGGGGGGTTTGGGTATTGAAGGGGGGGAGGGTTGGGTACTTGAAGGGGGGAGGGTTTGGGTATTGAAGGGGGGGGAGGGTTGGGATTGAAGGGGGGAGGGTTGGAGGGGAGGGTTGGGTAGAAGGGGGGAGGGTTGGGTATTGAAGGGGGGGGAGGGTTGGGTATTGAAGGGGGGAGGGTTGGGTATTGAAGGGGGAGGGGGTATGAAGGGGGGAGGTTGGGTATTGAAGGGGGGGGGTTGGGTATTGAAGGGGGGGAGTTGGGTATTGAAGGGGGAGGGGATATTGAAGGGGAGGGTAGGTTGGGTATTTGAAGGAGGGGGGAGGTTGGGTATTGAAGGGGGGAGGGTTGGGGGGGGGGAGGGTTGGGTATTGAAGGGGGAGGTTGGGTATTGAAGGGGGGGAGGTATTGGGGGGGGAGGGTTGGTATTGAAGGGGGGAGGTTGGGCACTGAAGGTGGGGAGGGTTGGGTATTGAAGGGGGGGGGGATTAAAGGTGGGTACAGAGGTAAGGAGGGGGGTTGGGTATGGAAAGGGGGAAAGGGTTGGATATTAAAGTGGGGGGCTTACAGGGTGGGGTACGGAGGTAAGGGGCGGGAGGGGAGGTACGGAAGTATGGAAGAGTGGGAGAGAGCTGGGTATAGAAAGAGGGGGAGGACTGGTGGGGTAAGGGACAGAATTAGGTAGGCGGGAGTGGGGACTGGGGGGGGTAATAATGATAATATTGATTGTAAATATAATAACACTGATCATAGTGCTAACGGCAATAATTGCAGCAACAATGAGGATAATGATGATGGCGATAAAATTAATGATATGGTTATTGACGTGAAAGATACTATAAGGATGGTAATCACTGTACCATTATAATTATAGAAGTACACTAGAGATAATCGTGATGATAACAGTGATGCTGATAAGGACGATAATGACATCAGTAATACCAGCCATAATAAAATCAATATTGATCATGATGGAAATAGCAACACGCACAATTGCGTCTCCCTCCCTCTCTTTCTCTCTCTCTCTCACCCCCCCCCCCCTCTCTCTCTCAACCCACCCTCTCTCTCTTTCTCTCTCTCTCTCTCTCTCTCTCTCTCTCTCTCTCTCTCTCTCTCTCTCTCCTCTCTCTCTCTCTCTTCTCTCTCTCTCTCTCTCTCTCTCTCTCTCTCTTCTCTCTCTTTCTCTCTCTCTTCCTTCCTTCCTCCTCCTCTCTCTCTCTCTCTCTCCTCTCTCTCTCTCTCTCCTCCCTCTCTTCCCTTCCTCCCTCCTCCCCTTCCTGTCTGTCTCTCTCCTCTCTCTCTCTCTCTCTCTTCTCTCTCTCTCTCTCTCTCTCTCTCTCTCTCTCTCTCTCTCTCTCTCTCTCTCTCTCCCTCCCTCTCTATCCCTTCCTCCCTCCTCCCTCTTCCCCTCTCTCTCTCTCTCTCTCTCTCTCTCTCTCTCTCTCTCTCTCTCTCTCTCTCTCTCTCTCTCTCTCTCTCTCTCTCTCTCTCTCTCTTTCTCACACACACAAACGCACGTCTTATACCTGGGAGAAGCTGTCGTTTCTTTCACTTGGCTGACAAAAGGATCGTACGGCCGGAAGAAACAAAAAGAAAAAAGGCAAAGAAGGAGGGAAGTGAGGGAGGGAGGGGAGGGGAGGGAGGGAATGGAAGGAGAGGGGTGGGTGTGGGAGGGTAAG
>NW_020869184.1:932931-935431 GCF_003789085.1 Penaeus vannamei
AGGACGAAAAAAGCGCCAATGTCATTAAGAAGTAGAGGAAAGTTTCAAATGCAGTTCCCTATTCTTTTTCAAATCATGTTACTTAAGTTCATTATTAGAACATTAAAGGGGATAATTAGCAATTAATCTTTAATTAGAGAGAGGATGATTTAGATATTTTTTCATATTATATTCCCTTTATATGATTATCATATCTTAGACTAGATATAAGACTAGACTGTTCAATCTAACCCTAAATAAGAAAAGAAAAAAAAAGTAAAAAAAAGTAATATGGCGTTGGGTTAAAATGAAAGAATTCCCCCTTAGTCTCATGCAAGCAAAGAAGAAACTAAAAACAATTTAATCAACATCTAACAAAACTAATTCAATCCCACCCTCTCCCACCTGTCCCTTACCCCCCCCCCCCTCAGTTCGTTCTTCCACGTGTCCATATCTCCCCTCCCTTCACCCCCCCCCAACCCCCCTTATTTTTTCCTTCCTCTCTTCCCCTGCTTCCCTTACCTCTGATTCAACACATACCCTCCCTTGCCCCCCCCTTCCTCCCCTCACCACTTCCCTCCCCCCAGACCCTTTCCTACTGCCCCTCTCCTTCGACTCCCTCACCTCCTCCCTTCGCCTTCCCCCAATTCCCCTCTCTTCGCCCCCCCCCAACCCGCCGAATCCATGAGCTTATCTACCCCATCTAGGACCCTTCCCACCCTCCTCGCATTCCCTCTCACCCTTACACCATTTCCCTTTGCCCTCATTCTATCACCTTTCCTAATTTCTCTTCCCCTCATCCCTTTTCCTCGCTCCTTTTCCTCGAATCTTTCCTTATCTTCCCTTCAAGGTCGTCTCCTCACCTGTCACCTCCTCGCCCTCCTTTCCCTCTCTTTTCCTCACTTTCCCTCACTTTTTCCCTTCGTTCTCATATCCGCTCCCTTCTTTCTTCCTTTCCTCCACCTTCCTACCTATTCCTCACCTTTTCCACCTTTTCCACTCCCCTCACGCCTCGCCCCCTCCCCTCCCCTCCACGCTCGCCCCATCCCCTCCCCTCCACCTCGCCCCCTCCCCTCCCCTCACCCCTCCACCCTCCCCTCACCCTCCGCCCCTAGAACCCCTACCCTTTCCCCCCCGACTTTTAAAACTTTCTCCTCTCCCCTTCCCCGCCTCGTACCCCTCATCCCAGATCCCTCTTCCTCCAGTTTCTCCCAACCTCCCCATTTCAATCATTTCCCCTTCTCCCTTTCCCCCTCCTCACCCCCCTCCCTCTCCCCTCACCCACCCCCCCCCCTTTCTCTCCTCCCTCACCTTTCCACCTTCCCCTCCCCTTCTCCTCTCCTCCCTCACCTTTCCACTTTCTCCTATTCCCCTCCCTTCTCCCCTCCCTCCCTCACCTTCCCCTCCCTCTCCCCTTTCCCCTTCCCTCCTCTCCCTTTCTCCCTCCCCCTCCCTCTTTCCTCTCCCTCCCTCACCTTCCCCTTCCCCTTTTTCCTTCCCTTCCCCTTCCCCTCCCCCTCCCCTCCCTCGCTGCCCACGGATCGGATTATTTCCAAAAATATTGTTATTGGTCCCGGAATAACACAGCGAGTGAAGCTTAACACTAGAACCGTTATTATTCTCCGCGTTCTGCCAGAAGAAGGAAGAAGGAAGCGAAGGAAGGAAGAAGGGCGGAGTGACAAGGAGGGGAAGGGCAGAAAAGAGGGAGAAGGAGGAGAAGGAGAGGAGAAGAAGAACAAAGAAGGGAAGAGAGAAAGAGGAGCGAGAGGAAAGAGGAGAAGGAAAGGAAGGGACAAGAAGAGGGAGGAGGAGGGGAAGAAGAGAGGGGAGAGAGGTGGAGGAGGGGGGAGGAAGAAGGGGAGAAGAAGGAGGGAGGAAGGATGAAGAAGATGCGGAGGCACGGGAAAGGAGGGAGGCAAGAGGAAGAAGGAAGGAGGGAAGAAGGAGATGCGAGGAAAGGAGGGAGTGGAGAGAGGACGGGAAGGAAAGGGAGGAGAGGGAGTGGGAAGGAGGAGGGAGAAGAGGGGAAGGAGAGGCCCGAGGTAGGGAAGAGAGAAAGAGGGAGGATGGAAAGTTGGAGCGAAGAAAGGAGGGATGAAAGTAAAAAAGGGAACGAGGAGGAAGAAGGAAGAAGGAAGACCGGAAGTAGGAGGAGGGAAGGAAGAGGGAGAAGAAGTGGGGAAAATGGGGAGAGGGAGGGAAGAAAGCAAGAAAAGGACGAGAAGGTGAGGAAGGGGGAGAAGAGGGAAAGAATGAAGAAGGAAGGGAACGGGAAGTGGGACAGAAGAGGGATGAAAGAAAGAAGGAATAGGGAAAGGGGAAAAAAGCACGTGAGAAAGAGTGCACGAAAAGGGATGACATAGAGAAGGGAAAGAGGAGAGAAAGAAGAGGAAAGGAATAGAAAGGGAGGAGAAATAGAAGGGAGTGTGGAAAGAAGAGAGAAGTGGTAAGGAAAAGAAAGGAAATATAATAGTGGGAAAGGAGAGAAGGAGGGAAGGAGGGAAAATTAGAAGGACTGGAG
>NW_020869184.1:962931-965431 GCF_003789085.1 Penaeus vannamei
GATGGGGGAAGGTTGATGAAATGACACGGCAAAGGGTGTTATACAGAGAGGAAAAGAAGGGAAGGGAATCGATGATAAAAAAGAGGAGGAGGGAGAGGAGACGAAGAAGAAGAAGAAGAAAAGGAAAATGAAGAAGAGAAAGGAAGAGTAGATGGAGAAAAAAGCCGATAATGACGACGAAGAATAAGGAGAAATAAGAGAAGAGGCAGAAAAAAGAATGACTAAGAATTCGGAGAAGAAAAAGGAGAAGAAGAAAAAGAGAAGAAACAGAAAAAAATGACTAAGAATTCGGAGAAGAAAAAGGAGAAGAAGAAAAAAAAGAGAAGAGGCAGAAAAAGAATGACTAAGAAATCGGAGAAGAAAAAGAAGACAAAGAGGAAAATCCAGAATGAAGCCCTCTAATATAGCCCATGCCATAGAGAAAAGAAATAAAATAAAGGAGAAGATACAAGCGCAAGACCACTCAAAGGACAGAAAAGAGGCTAGGAAAAAAAAGAAAAGGAAAAAAAAATGGTTATAAAAAGAAAGAAAACATTTCCGTTCCAGCAAAGGACGAGTCAAGACACCAAACTGAGGAAAATCTGTCTTGTGGCATTTCTTTGTTTTTCTCTTTTATTTCCTTCTTCTCTCTCTTTTCTTTCTCTTTGTATTCATTTCCCCCCTGGCTATTTCTCAAATGCATGTTCTTCCCCATTTTTTTTCTATTCTGCGTTCTATTTCAGGGATATTTTCTTTTTAGGTCTGTGCTCTTTCTTTCTCTCTCTCCCCCCCAATCTCTCCCAATCTCTCTCTGTCTCTCTCTCTCTCTCTCTCTCTCTCTCTCTCTCTCTCTCTCTCTCTCTCTCTCTCTCTCCCATCCCCCCCTTTCTCTTCCTATTCTTTCCTCTCTCTCCCTTCTAGGACATGTCCGTTTCCTCTCTGAAATGTGAGAGTTGGCTATGATATTCCTGAACAACACACACACACACACACACACACACACCACACACGCACACACACACACACACGCACACACACACACACACACACACACACACACCACACACACACACACACACACACACACACACACACACACACACACACACACACACAGACGCAAACACCACCACGTAGAAAAAAAAGTTATCGTAAGCTATACGTCAGACATAAAAAGACAGGGATATGTAGATAGGAGGAGCGAACGAGGGGTCACCTGCCGCCGTGCTTCCTCAGGCCTTCCCCTCATACAGGTCACAACAGATCCGATAACAAGAGCAACGCTGGTGTGAGGGGAAAAGGGGAGCTGGGAGAGGGGAGATGGCGGAGAGGGGAGAGAGAGAGAGGGTGAGAGAAAAGAGGGTGAGAGAAAGAGAGGGTGAGATTAAGAGGGTGAGATAAAGAGAGGGTGAGATAAAGAGAGGGTGAGATAAAGAGAGGGTGAGAGAAAGAGAGGGTGAGAGAAAGAGAGGGTGAGAGAGGGTGAGAGAAAGAGAGGGTGAGAGAAAGAGAGGGTGAGAGAAAGGAGGGTGAGAGCAAGAGAAGGTGGAGAAAAGAGGGTGAGAGAGAGAGTGAGAGAGAGAGGGTGGAGAAAGAGAGGGTGAGAGAGTGAGAGGGTTAGAGAGAGGGTAAGAGAGAGAGAGAGAAAGAAGAGGGTGAAGAAAGAGAAGAGAGAGAGTGAGAGAGAGAGAGAGAAGAGAGAGAGAGAGAGAGAGAGAGAGAGAGGAGAGAGAGAGAGAGAGGAGAGAGAGAGAGAGAGAGAGAGAGAAACAGGAAGGAGGAGGGAGGGGGAAATGATTGGTAGTTAGAGGGAAAGAAAAGAAACGAAAGAGGGTAAGAAGAAATAGACAAAGAAAGCATAGGAGAGAGGGAGAATAAGAGAAGAAGGAGACAAAGAAAACTGAGCAGAACAAGTGGGCGATAGATAGGAGCAGCACGAATGATAGATAAAAGACAGTGAGAAGATACATATCACTATTTCTGGGATTTTCAATAATGGAAGGGGAAAAAGATGGCGATTAGTAGATATCGAAAACGAGGAATAGGCTGGTAGATAGATAGAAAATGCGGTAGATATCATAACACGAAAACAGAAATGTGCATAAACAGAGACACACACATCACACACTCACACACACACCACACACACACACACACACACACACACAACACACACACACACCACACACACACGCACACACACATTTCTATACGTATCTATCTGGATATGCTGGTATGGAAGTGGAGGAGAGAGAGTAAAAACAGATAATGATGGAGAAGAGGGGGATGGAAAACAAAAGCAAAAACAAAAAAGCACAGAGAAACAGGAGCTGGAGAGAGGGGAGATGAGGGGAAAATGCAGTCATTCGCGAATACAGAAGAAGAAAGAAAAAACAACGAGAGAAAAGCGAAAATGAGAATAAAAAAGGACGAAAACCTGGGAATGAGAGAAAACAAAATAAAACAGATGAGGATGAATATGAAATGAACTGAAGAAGGAATGATAAGAGGTGAGGAAAAT
>NW_020869184.1:987931-1002931 GCF_003789085.1 Penaeus vannamei
GCCGACAGGGAAATGAGAAAAGCCGAATTAAATGAATGAAATAATTGTCAAGATGATATATCATATATATATATATTATACCTCATAATATTCTTAATAAAATCTCAAGACATATATTATTCCCGATACATTACCTATTGACTATATATATATATATTAACACCATCATATAATATATAATCAATATACTAATATATAAATCTCATACTTACTATGTTTTATATTGTATATATATAAATATATATATATATATATTGGCATTTAAAATTTAACCTTTAATCATAATATACCTTATACCTATGCGCTCTTACTATTATATCCTAGCCATCAAATATCAATCACTTAATCCATACCCATAATATGAAAACTAACATATATATTATTATGATATATAGTATATAATATTACTATATATATATATATATATATATATATATAATCCTTATCCAATATACACACCACTAGGCTTACCTCATTGACCAACAGAAAAAATACCTTAGAGATACGATTAGAGAAGATGGAGAGTAAAAGAAAATACGAGACAGCATAGATGGATCATCTAGCAAGAAAGAAAGGAAGAGAAAAAACAGATAGATAGAAAAAAAAAGAATAGACATATATATATATTATTATATCAATATGATATATATATACACCTATGTGTGATGTGTGTGTGTGTGTTGGTGCTGTGTCGTGGTGTCGTGTGTGTGTGTGTGTGTGTGTGTGTGTGTGTAGAGAGACTAGAAAGATCAGTTAGAGATAGGAACTATGTATTACCGATAGCATATACCGAATATGAATTTAATAGATAGAGTAGATAGATAGTAGATAGAATAAGATAGAGGTTACCGATAGTTAGAGAGAGAGTGAGAGACGTGAGAAGAAAGAATAGATAATTAGACATTAATAAGGAAGAGATCAACAAAATAGAAGAAAAAAAACACAACCAAACCATGAAACATACAGAAAATACTATTTAAAAACCGATTTCTTTCTACTTCCAAGCTAAAAAATCAAAATATTCCATAACCTAATATAATAATAAAAAAAAAAAAAATCGAAAAACTCAAACACAAAAGAATCGAAAAAAAAAAATCCCCAAAAAAAATTAATTATCAGGGCCCGCCCGTGCGCAAGAACCCAAAGAAATTGCTACACTCTCGCGCGGTTCAATGGTTCTCATGCTGTACTTCAAAGGCGACGGAGGGAATCTGAAAAGGTCCTCTCCATCACGGCCCCCGAGCGCCCCGGGCCCCAAGACAAATACATGCCTGCATCGGTAAGCATTGGAAAAGGCACGAGAGACGGCGGTGCGCGTACCCCAGACAACGAGACCAATTTTGCCGGAATTACAATACATGATAGGGCGTCGCTGCTTTCCCTGGGGGGGTCCCGGTCGGGTGGGGTGGGCGCTATGGGGGTTCGGGGTGGGGGGAAAGGAGGGTGGGTCAGGGAAGGGAAAGGATTGGGAGGGGATGAGTGTACGCGTAGCGATATATGGAAGGGGAGGGAGAGGGGGAAGCTGCAAGAGAGAAAGAGGGTAGGGGTGGGGGTGCAGAGGGGAAGGAGGCGAAAGGAGGGTGATTCCAAGGAGTGTGAGGGAGATAAGGAAGATGGTCTCGGGGAGCGAGGGATGTTTGATGGCAAAGACGAGTGGTAAAGGAGGGTGAAGGAGGGAGGGCAGCGTTGCAAGGAGTGAAGACGACGGGAAGTTGGAAGACGGATAGGAGAAAGAGGGAGGTGGAGACGGAAGGAAGGAAAACGGTGGCAAGAGGAGAAAGGTAGGGAAAGGGGAAAAGAGCCGAAAGGGGAGGGAAGGGAAGGATGAACAAAGAGGTGCGGTTTAAGGGAAAGGAAAGAATAGGCGTGCAAGATCGTAAGGAAAGAGTGAGAAGGAGAAGGGAGAGGGAATTATACATGCCCACGCATAATATAGTGTGTGCAATAGTAAGGTGGTGTGTGTATGATGTGTGTGTGGTGTGTGTGTGTGTGTGTGTGTGTGTGTGTGTGTGTGTGTCGTTGTGTGTGATGTGATGTGTGTGTGTGTGTCAGTGATGTGTGTTGTGTATGGAGAGGAGAGAATGAGAGAGAAGGAGAAGGGGGAAGGAAAAGAAAAAGGAAAACGGCCTTCAAAAAGGGAAAAATAAGGAAAGCACTGGCTAAAAAAACAAGAATCTCCTAGAAAAAAGGAAAGAGAGATAGTAATATTTGAGAGAGAGAAGAGACCGAGAGAAGAGAGAGAGAGAGAAGAAGAGAGTAGAGAAGGCCCAGAAAATAAAAAAATATATCATAAATCAATAAAAACTCCCACAACCCCCCGCATTTTGTTCTCTCACTACGCTGCCCTTCCTACCCCTTCATAAGACCTGACAGACTCCACCTCCCTCAGCTCTTGGTTAATGCATCACAGCTGCTTCGGCCACTTACCTACTATAGACCAGCAACCTTCCCCCAAGACAGGCATATCTACCCCATCCCCTTTCCTAGTAGGTAGCACTTCTCCTCTACCCCTCCTCACTCTCTCAATCCTTTCTCCCACTGTCACCCCTGGCTCAGCCCTTGCACCTCCACGCATTCTTAATGGCCAACTACCCGAACGCCCACTCTGTCATCTCCTCCGGCCCGCTTGATACTCTCTCTGAGCGCCCCTCGAGCCGCCCCCTCGCGCGTAATGCGGACCAGTCGAACGCCAGCGCTACTGAGATTGAACCCGCCGAAACGTCAACCTATACCTCACGGCTCGGGTATATTGAGGCTTCGGCACCTCACAGCGGGTACCCCTCCCATTAGTGACGTGGGCCGATGCAGTCGGAGTCCTCCCTTTGGCGGCCCTCTTTATGAGCGTCTACCAAACAACCCCCCTCCGAAAGCCCATGCGGCCTCCCCTCCTTTCATTATCGACACGCGGACGCTCGTCATGACGTGGGCGAGCAAAGGACCGCCGATTCCCTCCCTTGGCGGCCTGCGCTCTACAACCCCCTCGAAGCATCCTCAGGCTTTTGCTTGTATTTCCTCATTACACTACCGTTAATGCGGCCTCGAACACGCGACCCTCGGTGCGTGGGCGAGCAGCGTCCGATCTCCCCTCGCCCCTGGCGGGGGCCTCGCGTCTACACCCGCACTCCACCTCATCGAGGCCCCTAAAATGCGCGCTCTCGCCGCTACGTTCCTCACTTCTTATCTTCTGAATTTCCTCTCTTGCTTGAGATTAACGTCCTCGATAGTGTCCCTGATTAGCTTAGCGACCCTCGTGACGTGGGGCGAGGCAGCCTGGATTCCTGCCTCTGCGCGGCCTCGCGTCTACAACCCCCTCGAAGCCCCACTCGCCTGTAACAGAGAAGATCAGCAAACAAAAGAAACACGAGTAACAACCCCTCACGCATCACGCTAGAAACGGGAGGAGCGGGATTAAGCAAATGACAGAAGGAAAACGATTCAGTAAGATGGTAAGCAAGAAGGTCCTTTCCCCCTTCCACCTGAGGGAGTAAACCGCCACGTTACCGGTGTTCCCCAGCCTGACAGCGGCATCACGGCGCCAGCTGTGATAAGTAATAACAAGTCAAATCATATACACAGGGAAAATCGATGAGATGCAAAAAAATAAAAAGAAATGGCAAAATAACAGAGCAGAAGATATAAACCTCCAACCAGAGGCGTTGCACCACACACACACACACAGACCACACACACACACACACAACACACACAACACACACCTCACAACACACACACACACACACACAACACATACTATATATATATATATATATATATATATATTATATATATTATTATTATGTTGTCATGTGTGTGTGTGTGTGTGTGTGTGTGTGTGTGTGTGTGTGTGTGTGTGTGTTATAACATAATTGACACCAACAAAAGCAGATATCGAAATGATCTGTTTGTAAACTTCGCTGGGGTGGACAATGTGAATGCGTTCAAAACAAGCAAGCATTAATTTTATATACGCTCGCTGCCTCACAAACACATGAAACGAACTCCTATCACAAATTCGTCAGGCCAGAAAAAATTGATATCTATATCAAAGACACAATTCTAGACACTTTAAGATCCACTAGTCCACGCACTGACGACCTTGAAACACTATGGCTCGCAGCTTGGCCCAGGTGATTGCCTTGCGAAATTGGTAATTGGCACCTGCCCAAGAAATTCTCCGAGAATAATGGAAAACGTGTTCTCCCTTTACGTAAAGTACCTTCTTCGTGATACGGAAAGACCTTAACACTTTCATTGATTGTGAATTCACATTTGCATCGAATTTTCCGCAGGTTGTGGCCTTCCCCGCATGCTGGAAAAATACCTTTAACAAAATCATAAAAAGGAGCATTTGTAAGAAAAAAAAATCCCTCCTACCAGTTGGCAACAGTGATCATCTGCCGCTGTTCCGGTAATCAAAGAAATACCAGGTACCGACGAAAAAAAGACAAAAGAAAGAAAAAAAAAGGATAATAATAACTCATGACTAGGGCGAGGTCCTCAGTGCTCCTGATCCGATTGCCAAATGCCATTTTATTAAATCATTCTGGAATCAAGTCGTCAACTCTCTCCTCATAAAAAGAATATTTATCCCATATCAGGATAAAGAACCCATCACACTACTATTTTCTTTCGCCAACTCACCTCTTAAAAAGAATATTTATCCCATATCAGGATAAAGAACCCATCACACTACTATTTTCTTTCGCCAACTTTCGCGTTTCCGTCTGAATCTGAGGCTCTTCCGCGAGTGTCGTCTGCAAACCTCCCAGACGAGATGATGGCGACCGTCTCCGTCTGACTAATTTCCGTCCTGATCTTGTGTTGCGGAGGATCTATCTTACTAGAACGTTTCTTATGGATAAATTCGATAAAATAAGTTCGTGTGAACATAAGTTAATAGTCTGGAATATTTTTATGTACAGTATACATAATAATTTTATTGCCTTAACGTAAAGTGATGTGTTTAAGAATGCTCATGTGATTCCCTGGACCTCATGTTTTTCATGGCCAATATTTGCTGCCTTGGAAGAATGACGGTCAGCCCATTCCATACGGAAAGTTCATATAGTAAGTACATATATATTAATATATACATATATATATATATATAATATATATAATAATATATATATATATATATATTATATTGTAATGTGTGTGTGTGTGTGTGTGTTGTGTGGTGTGTGTGTGTGATGTGTGTGTAGTAATATAATAATAAAATAAAAACGAAAAAAAAAATCAATGCGATGATTCAATAATTCACTTCATTAATAAAATCACTGAAGCAAATCCGAAAACACTGAGAATGTAATTGTTGACTAGTGAAGTGACAGTTACCTCTATCATATCAACAAAATTACCGACTGTTACCGACTAACACCAACAAGCTACTTCCGCCACAATAAACAACAGATTTGCCAGCGTACTTACCTCCCCCACCCCCTCCCCAAGCCAAACGACTTCTAGATATATCAATATTCAAAGAGAAGAGAAAATAAAGTAAATTTTCTGACCCTGAGAACATCCCGCCAAGATTATTGCGAGAAGTTGCACGCGCGCTCCCCCCCCCCCCTTCCCCCCTCCCATTATAGTAAGCCACATTTTCAATATCCCTATCACTGAGGGCGTGGTTGGTACCTGTCCTATGGAAGCGAGCCACCACTGCCACAATTCCTAAAAGAAAGCCACCTATTTCTCTCGATAACAGGCCTATACCGGTGACCCCTATTCCTTGCAAAATACTCAGGTCCATTATTATTCTTAATAATGAGTAATAAGGATATTAATCTATACGCTAAGATCTACAAATACGTGGACAACATGACAATAATACAAAACAAGTTAGGCGACATCTTGTTGTAGGAATGGGCTTCATCGAACAGGTAAAATAAATAAATAAATAAACGGATATGAAGTTAAAATTCAATAGTGTAGTTCAGTAACACACACACAAACACAAATAAAAGTGTGGAAAACAATATGTTACCCAAACTTAAAGCATTTCTTGCCTCCCAGGATGACGACCTTAAACACGATCTATTTATGAATTTGCAGCGCCACTTTGATATGCGTCCTTAACGAACTTCGAAATAATCAGATCAGAAAAGAGCCTTGCGCCTCATAATTGGATCAAATCACACCTCTTAAACCGATTTGCTAAATCAGCTGCGAACCGTCGACAGAAAATCGGAGTTTTTTAACAGAAATGTTCGTGTATGACATCGCAACAGCCACGTGACATAATGGGCTTTCGGACTTCCGGTAATTTAGAAAACACTTCCGTTAAGATGAGAATGCCAATATGTAAACAAGTGTAATACAATGAATATATGTGGCAACTGAGAGAGAAGGGAGGGAGAGAGAGAGAGAGAGAGAGAGAGAGAAGGAGAGAGAGATGAGAGAGAGAGAGACGAGAGAGAGAGAGAGAGGAGAGAGAGAGAGAGAGAGAGAGAGAGAGATAGAGAACAACGTCATTAGTATATTCATCACACGCACACGCTACGCACGCACACGCACACGCACACCCACACCACACACACACACACACACACACACACACACCACACACACACACACACACACACACACACACACACACACACTCTTAAAAACAAAAAAACATAAACAACCAATTCTTCTGCCCAGCTTTATTATTTCCAGGGAATTCGAGCATGCAGACCTGACGTTCACCTTTCAAAAATCGCGACTCCACCCCGATAACTGCTAATGCATTCATGGGGCGAATACGGCGATGCAATCTGTGGCTTCTATCGCGACACACAACGGGCGCAGCGGTTGTGGAACCTATAACGGCAGAGGGCACGCTCGCTTTTTCCCGCGGCTGGGGTAAGCGGCCTCGTGCGTCTCTGCTGGGCGTGGGATCGGGCTCCCTCCTTGCAAGCTCAAACGCCCCGGACGAATCTTGCCGGCGGGGACAAAAGCGCCATTACTTATCCTACTTCGCGGGACCCGGCCTATGAGGGTTTCAGAGAGGTCGCGGACGGGCGCTGATGGGGGGCGGGGGGGTTGGGATGGGAAAGAGGAAGGAGGGGAGCAGTAGGGGATGAAATAAAAGTTATACCAATAGACAGGCAAGGAACTTAGATATGAGAGAGCAGAGAAGAAAGAGAGGAGAGGACCGGAGGACAGGACAGACAGCACACAGAGGAATAGTTTACAATAATGAGGACTATTACTTAATTACTACTTCTATCGATAATGATAATGAAAAAAATATAAATACATAAGATTGATGTTATATGATTAAGTGTCTAATTTAATTGATAATAGAGCAATGATAACGATATAAAGAGGATTAGTAACGACAATAGAGGCAATTAGAGCGATAACAACCAGGTGGAAAACGGACAGACTGACAGGTGGACAAACAACCTTCAAGAGGCAGTTAGACAAGTCAACTATATACCTTATCATTTTAATGTTAACATTAATTACCAGCAAGTTTCTTATCTTTATCCATCTAGGGCGTGTGCTTTTTTGAACCGTTAGGGCTAATGAGTATGAGAGTTGGTTATCTCATAATAAGCGGGGTTGTTGGACATTTCCCACTGGGATAAGCATAAAAATGAGTTTATTTGCGGGCAAGGTTTATCTTCACAAATAAAGCGGGTCGTTAGCTCGAGTATTTCTCATGCGCAGATAACGTAATGCCAGTATTGGTCAGGTACTGTCATTAAATAAGCGGGGATTAGTCGCATAGTTTCTCATGGGATAATATTAATGAGTATTGGGTTCGGTACTTTCAAAAATAAGCGGGGTTAGTTGTATATTTCTCATGGATGTATATAATGAGTATTGGGTTGGTACTTTATAATAAGCGGGTTAGTCGTATATTTCCATGGGATGATATAATGAGTATTGGGTTAGCGTTACGTACATATATAGCGGTCGCGTTAGAAGAGATTTCTCATGGGGCTGGTTTGAGCGTATTGGGGGGCGGGGGGAGCTAGGTGTCTAGGGGAGAGGGGGGGAGCTAGGTGTCTAGGGGGGGGAGGGGGGAGCTAGTCTAGGGGGAGGGGGGGAGTAGAGAGTGGAGGAAAGGGGGGGGGGTTAATCAAACTCAGCCCCCACGATAAGATAAATAAGACAGCCTAAAGAGGATAAACAATACTCAGCCTCATGATTATCAAGCCAACATAGACCCCCAACATGACCCTAATAGACTCAAACCACATGATGATATACCCTCACATACCACAGCCTCATAAAAAGGACGCCCAGTTATCAAAGTCACAAAAGCTCGAATGTAATATACACGAAAATCTAGAAGATTTAGAGGAAGGGAGAAAACCTCATTCTGATTCTAGACTAACCAGATTATTTTTCTTGGTCGGATTTCCTGAAACCTTTTGCTGAAGGGAGAGCTTGCCAAATCCATCTGCGATCTTGAGTGATATGCGAATTCACAGGAATCGGGTGTGTTTTGAATAGCAATACTTACATGTGTTGTATGTATGTTGTTTATATATATGTATAAATATATAGATAGATAGATAAACACACACACACACACGCGCCGCCGCGCGCGCACACACACACACACACACACACACACACACACACACACACACACACACACACACACACACACACACATATATATATATATATATATATATATTAAATATATATATATATTTATAAGATATATGTATATATATATATATATATACACACATATGTATAAATATAATTATTATATAATAATTATGTATAAAATTATATAACATATGTACCTTAAAATATATATATATATATTATATATATAGATATATGTATATATTACAAGTATATACAACACAACACACACACCACACACACACACACACACACACACACACACACACACACACACACACACCACACACACACACACACACACACACACATATACATAATATATATATATATATATATATATAAATATATAATATATATATATATATATATATATATATATATATTATTATATGTATAGTATATTTATGTAGATAAATATAAATATTATAAGGATAGACAGTAGTGAATTGATGTTAATTGCTAATTAGTGTATTTAAATCCCCGTGTCATTCTGATAACCTAGAAGTACACCACAGCAATGCACATTAATCAATAGATCATCATATTAAGCTAAATGCATTATTACGATGACATGGAAGAATGACATGATTTCTGCCATGAACACGCTGGTTAATGCGCAAGAGTTCGCCAATTAACATGCACTCGAGAGTTCATGATCCTATCGGGGCTGGCAGGCACTCGGCGGGGGGGGGGGTGGAGGTCGACCATAGGAAGGCAGGGGTTATGGAAGAAACTCTGTGTCGTTCTTCTGTCTCTTTCTCTCTCTTGTCTCTTTCTCTCTCTTGGATCTTGCTTTCTCTCTGGCCTCTTGCTTTGTGTCTCTTTGTCTCTTTGTCCTTCTTTGTCTCTTTGCTTTTTCTCTCTTGGCTCTTTTCTCTTTCTCTTTTTTTGTCTCTTTCTCTCTTTGTCTCTTGCTTTTTTCTCGCTTGGCTCTTTCTTTCTCTCTTGGCCCTTGCTTTCTCTCTGTTCTTTCTTTTCTCTTTGTCTCTTTCTTTGTCTCTTTTGTCTCTCTCTTTCTTTTCTTTCTTCTCTTTGTCTCTTTTTTCTTCCTCTTCTGTCTCTTTCTTTCTCTCTTTCTCTCTGTTCTCTCTCTGTCTGTCTGTTTCTCTCTCTCTCTCTCTCTCTCTCTCTCTCCTCTCTCTCTCCTCTCTCTCTCTCTCTCTCTCTCTCTCTCTCTCTCTCTCTCTCTCTCTCTCTCTCTCTCCTTCTCTCTTGTTATATATATGTATACATTCACACATACATACATATATGTATATATAAAGATAGATAAGCAGATAGATAGGTCAATAAATCGCCAGATAGATAGATGGATAGATAAAGAAATAAAAAGGTCGTCAGGTAAGTAAATAAATATTTACGCATTTATATTTACAGACACATCTATATATTAAATAAAAATAATAATAATAATAATAAATAAATAAAAAAATCTGCGCAAATCGGAATCATTGAAAGGAAATGCTTTTTCATCATTGACCGAATATATTTAGGGAGCCGTGAATTGAAATCGCGTTAACTGTGGATTTCCAACTGTCAGTAATCCCCTTCCCCCTCTCTGGTGAATCCCCGAATCATTAATCCCGACTGTGAAAAGGATTTGGGGATTACTAGTAAGAGTAGGATCGAATGGAGAGCCGGTTCGGATCGCTGCGTGTGGGGGAACATTGCTTGCTCTGCGCGTGTGTGTGTGTGTGTTGTGTGTGTGTGTGTGTGGGGGGGCGTGTTAGTGTGTGGTGTGTGGGGGGGGGGGGCTGTGTGTTTGTGGTTGGTGTTGTGTTTGTGTGTGGTGTTGTGTGTGTTTGTGTATTTGTGTGGTGTGTTTGTTTGGCGTGTTTGTGTGTGTACGTGTACGTGTGTGTGTGTGTGTGTGTGTATGTGTGTACGTGTGTGTGTACGTGTTTGTGCTGTGTTTGTGTGTGTTGTGTTGTGTGTGTGGTGTTTGTGTATTTGTGTGGTGTGTTTGTTTGTGCGTTTGTGTACGTGTGTGTGTGTGTGTGTTGTACGTGTGTGTGTTGTTTGTGTGTGTTTGTTTGTGTGTGTTTGTGTGTGTGTTTGTTGTGTTTTGTGTGTGTGTGTGTTTGTGTGTGTTTGTGTGTTTGTGTGTGTGTGTTGTGTCTGTTTGGTGTTGCGTGTTACGTGTGTACGTGTGTTGTGTGTTTTGTATGTGTGTGTTGTGTGTTGTTTTATGTGTGTTTGTGTGTGTGTTTTGTGTGTGTGTTTGTCTGTGTGTGTGTATCTGTGTCTAGCAGCACATAACCCAAGAACCCTCACATTCCAAAACATTCATCATCAAAGGTCTTCTTTTCCCTGTCCAGACCGAAAGCCTTTTTCATAAAAGAATATTTCCAATTTGACTGCAATTAATGTCCCCGCGGTTTCGAGCCGAACAGACCATCCATTTCAACCCCCCCCAAAAAAAAACATGAGGAAGACATGAATAACGATGCTCATGTCATCCTCCTTGAAGTTGCACGGCTTCTGCATCAAGAGGAGCTGCAAACAGGGCGGTCTGGAAGGACACAGCGAGCAGAAGGGCGGGGTCGCTGTCGTCTGGGTCATATAATATATATATATATATATATATATATATAATATATATATATATATATATTATATTATATATAATTATATATAATATATATATATATATATATATATATATATATATAAATATGTATATATATATCATATATTATAATTATATATATATATATAATATACTATATATATATATATATATATATATATATATATATATATATATATATATATATATAATATATATATATATATATATATATAATATATATGTGTGTGTGTGTGTGTGTGTGTGTGTGTGTGTGTGTTGTGTGTGTGTGTGTGTGTGTGTGTATGTGTGTGTGTGTGTGGTGTGTGTGTGTGTGTGTGCATGTATATGTATATGTATATTTATACATGCATATACGTAATAATATATAACTACCCACATGAAGCGCTGGCAGCCCCCCTCAATCTCTCACCAATCTAATCAGCGAAATTGATCCCGATTCCCGCCGATCGCCCATCACCCTGCACTTAGGGTAAGTGACCCCGCCTGACCCCCGACGCCGTGCAACCTGACCTCCCGCTTCGAAAGGGGTCAAATCCTGACGCGTCCATGACCTTGTTTCGCTGATATGGTTAAGGCGTCGAGTGCCAAGTGTCAGGAGCGTCAGCTTGGCACCGACTGGCTCGCATTAGGCACTTCCTGATTTTGGTGGGCTGACAGCGGCGGGGGGGGGGGGGGAGTCGGATAGGATTCATGGGTCATGTATGTATATATGTATGTATTTATGCATGTATGTATGTATGTATTTATGCATGTATGTATGTATGTATTTATGCATGTATGTATGTATGTATATATGTATGTAATGTCTGTCTGCATATGTATGTATATATGTATATGTATTTATGTATGTATGTGTGCAGGTATGTATGTATAGGTATGAGTGTTCATGTATCTGCTTCGATGCTGACACGAGTATTCAAGACCGTTAAACACGTGACTTCCGCCATAGTCACCGACCCCCTTCCGGATTCACCCGGATTCGCCCTCCGCGAACGCACACACGGCCGTTCGTGTAGACGCGCGGGCAGGCCGAGGCAAAGCGCGTCTCTAGATCCAATATTTTTGTCATCACGAAGCTATTATTCCTCGTCTCGGAGCAGAATGATTACGAAGGACAGGAAGCAAGAAGGATGATGGGACCATTAGTGATGGGAAGGGAGGGAGGGGAGGGGGGAGGGCGGGCAGGAGGAGAAAGGGGGGGGGGGGGTGAGGCGAGGGAATTGAGAGGGAACGACAGAACGAAAGAAAGGAAGGTAGGGGGAAGGGGGATGGACAGGGGGGGGCTGGGGGAGAGGTTTACGTAGATGAAGAGTGAGAAAGAAAGGAGAGTGAAAGAGACAGAGAGAGAGAGGGGGAAAGAGACAGAGAGGAAGAGGGAGGAAGAGAGAGAGAGAAAGAGAAAGAGAGAGAGATGGAAGAAGAGAGAAAGATAGAGATGGAGGAGAGATGAGAGAGAGAGAGAGAGAGAGAGAGAGAGAGAGAGAGAGAGAGAGAGAGAGAGAGAGAGAGAGAGAGAGAGAGAGAGAGAGAGGAGAGAAAGAGAAAGAGAAAGAGAGAGATAGGGAACACACGAGAGAGATGCGAGAGAGGAACAGAGAGAGCGAAGATGGAGGAAAGGAAAGAGAGAGATATAAGATAGAGAAAGAGAGAGATGGAGGAAGAGAGAAAAAGTTAATCAGACAAAGAGAAAAGATAAACAAACAGACAATTAACCAAACACAGAATCATAAAAAAAAAATGCAGAGAGAGAAAAAGGAAAAGGAATGGAAAAAGGGTAGAAGAGGAAGCCATATCACCATATTCCCACATATATAATAGTCCATTTTACCCACCACGAAACCTTTTGTCAAACGGAAAAAAAAAAGAAATAAGAAAAAAAGGAAGAGAATGACCTCGTTATGCCCAAATCAAAACTTTCTCTCATCTTGTGGTTTTCGGAATAAAAATGCAAAAAATAAAAAAAAAAAAAAAAAAAAAAAAAAAAAAAAAAAAAAAAAAAAAAAAAAAAAAAATAATATACAAAATAAATCAAATAAATTCAAGATTGTAGTCCCGATGTAAAGATAGAAGAGTAGTAACAACAAAAACAAAAAATAAAATAAAATATAAAAAGAAAAAGTTATAAAGGTGAACTTCCTCTCACTCTCAAAAATGGTTTTTCGAAAATAATAAAATAATAAAAAAAAAAAACAGAATGAATATGAAAAATCGAAATCAAATCAATTAAATTGTTCAAGATTGTAGCCCTCCCGATGAAAAAAAGGTAAAAGAGAAGCATGACTTCCTAGTCGACACAATTAAAAAAAAAGATCAAATTTAAAAGAAGAAGAAGAAAAAAAATCAACAAAATAATTCTAAAATAAAAAAAAAGAGAACATATAAAAAAACTAATCTCCTCTCTCTCTCTCTCCTCTTCTCTCTCATCTCTCTCTCTTCTCTCTCTCTCTCTCTCTCTCTCTCTCTCTCTCTCCTCCTCTTCTCTCTCTCTCTCTCTCTCTCCTCTCTCTCTCTCTCTCTCTCGTCGTCCTTCCTCTCTCTCTCTCTCTCTCTCTCTCTCTTCTCTCTGCTCGTCTTTCTTCTTTCTCTCCTTGTTATCTTCCTCATCTTCCACCTTAATTTTTTTCTCTTATTTCTTTTCTTTCCTCTTCCACCGTCTCCGCATCCTCCACCACCCCTTCCTCGCTCTGCTTCTTTTGTGCTTATTGTTTTGTTCTTCTTTCTCTTCGTCCTCCTGCACCCTCCTGCTTTTCTTTTTTTTTCTTCATTCTCCTCCCTCCCCTTTATCTGCTTTTTTTCTTTCTCCTCCTCCTCCTTCATTCTTTCTTTTCTTCCCTTCTCCTCTCTCACTCCTGCGTGTGCTTCCCTCTTCCTCCTCCTTCGTTCCTCTTCTTCCTCTTTCCTCCTCTCCTCTTCTTCTCTCCTCCTCTCCTTTCTTTCTCCTCCCCTCCTCTTCTTCTCTCTCCTCCTCTTCCTTCTCTTCCTCTTTCATTCCTCTGCCACATTCGTACTTTGAAAGCACAAGAGAAAAAACTAAAAAAACATTTTTTTCTGATATAGGATTTCTGTCAGGTAGCTCTCAGAAGACATGGGGCGAGGGGGAGGGGATGGAGGAAGGGAGGAGGGGAGAAGAAAGTCTTGGAGGAGGTGTTGGGGGGAGGTTTGGGGGGGGGGTCCGGGTCGTAGGGGAGGAGGAGAGGAGGATAAGGAAGAAAGGGGGAGACGGCTAGGTAGAGAAGGAGATAAGGAGGGAAGAAAGAGAGGGGGGTAGAAGAAGATGAAAGAGGGAAGAAGGGGGAGTTTGGGAGGGATGGAAAGAGTGGAAGAAAGGGGTAGAGGGGAGAGTGAGAGGAAGGAAGAAAGAACCCGGGTGAGGCAGAAAAGGAGGGAGGAGAGATGAGGAGAGAGGAGACAAAGAGGAGAGAGGGAGGGAGGGGAGGGAAGGAGGAAGGAGTGGGAGGAAAGGAAGAAGGAGGAGGAGGAGAGAGTGACGAGAAGGGAAGGAGGAGAAGGATGAGGAGAGAAGAGGGAAGGAGAAGAGTGAGAGAAAAGGGAAGGAGAAAAGAAGGAAAGGAGAAGAGAATGGGATAGGTTGGGAAGGTGAAGGCAAGGAGGAGAGCGGAGGAGAGGGGGAGGGGAGAGGGGGTAGGGATGAGGGTGAAGCCCGAAAAAGAAGACGTGGCTTGTGTAGAGGGAGGGGGTGGGGTGGGGGAGGGGAGGGGGGAGGCAAAGTGGGGCAGTGAGGACGCTTCACTTGTCTTTAGTCTTCAGGAAAGAAAAAAATAAATAAAGGACCGAGTTGTGGCGGG
>NW_020869184.1:1013033-1015533 GCF_003789085.1 Penaeus vannamei
TCACTCTCACTCTCTCCTATCCTTTCTCTCTCTCTCTTTCTCTCTCTCCCTCACTTCACTCTCTCTACCCTCCCCGTCCTCTACTATCTCCTACCCCACCCTCTCTTCTTCTCTCTCCCTCACCGCTCTTCCTTCGCTCCCTCACCCCTCCCCTCCTCCCCTATCTCGAACCCGCCATCTCTAGTTCCGGAATTTTCCACTCGTGTTGAGTCATTGTGAGGAGGTCGAGAGTGACAGGCGAGGCTCTCCTGCACCCACTGGGCCTTTCCTCGGCGCTCTCTCCCTGGCCTCTGATTATCTCTTTTTCCGTCTTTTTTTTCTTGTTTTTTTGAATCCTTTGGTGTGTTTGTTACTTGTGTTGTGGTAGGTGTTTCTCTTTCTTTTTTTTTTTCTTTTTCTTTTTCTTTTCTTTTTTTCTTTCTCTCACTGCACCCACTGGGCCTCTCCTCGGGCGCTCTCTTCCCTGGCCTCTGATTATCTCTTTTTCCGTCTTTTTTTTCTTTTCTTTTTTAATGCTTTTGGTGTATTTTGTTATGTTGTGTTGTGTATGTTTCTTTCTTATTCTCTTTCTTTTTATTTTAATTTTATTTATTTTTTCTTTTCTTTTTCTTTCTCTCTCCTTCTCTCTCCTCTCTCTCTCTTTCTCTCTCTCTCTCCATCTCTCCTCTCTCCTCTCTCTCTCCTCTCTCTCTCTCTCTCTATATATATATATATAACTATATATATATATATATATATATATAATATATACATACATACAAATGCACATGTTATATATATATGTATATATATGTATGTATATGTTCTTATACAACACTACATATGTATATATTATATATATATATATATATACTATAATATATATATATAATATATATATATATTATAATTATATATATATATATATTTTTTATATATGCAAATATTATGCCCATCGCAAACTCTTCAGCCTTATATCTTCCCAAAAGTCCGCCTAAATAAGTCACTTAAGTCGAGGCCTTTTCAATATACATAACAGATTATCTTTAATTATCTCTCTCTTCCTCTATTCCTTATTCATTATCTCTCTAGTCACGCCATCCGTTCCTCCCCCTTCTCAAAGTTCGTATTTTTTTTTACCTTACAAATACTTTGCTGGCATTTACATTTTTACCAAGTGGGTGTGATTATGGTTTGTTTGCGTGTGCGTGTGTGTGTGTGTGTGTGTGTGATGTGTGTGTGTGTGTGTGTGTGTTTGTGTGTGTGTGTGTGTGTTGCGTGTGGTTTGTGTGTGTGGTTGTGTTGTGCGCGCGCCGGTGTGTGTGTGTGTGTGTGTGTGTGTCGTGTGTATGTGTGTTTGTACGTGCCCCTGCGTGTGTGTGTGAGAGAGAGAGTGAGAGAGAGTATTAGCTTGCTTTATTTTATATCATTCATTATTATTATTTATTATTTCACTGCGAACGGTTTAATCAATTCATCATTCTTTAGAGATTAATCCCTTTTAATTCTATCTATGCCCCAAAAGCATCATTCCCCCAAAGCGCCATTGGCCTTCGCTTCGGCACGTTTAGACCAATGTAAATGCAGGAATAAATAGAAACGTTTCAGCCCACGCGAACGTTCATGCAAATTGCGACGATTAAAGCAGTAGAAACGTTTGAATAAATCTAAATCCTTAACAATTGTAGATATGTAAATGAATAGAAAAAAAATATATATTATATATATAATAATATATAATAATAATAATATAATAAATAATAATAATAATAATTAATTTAATAATAATTGATAATAATAATAATGATAATAATATATTCGAAAGCAATGTTTCACTATTTTAATTAATTTTTAGGCACAATTAAAGGTGTAAGAGAATTGAATACAAACAAAAATGTTTAAGGAATTGAAAAGCAACCAATCTTTAATTATCTTTCTTTATCAGTTATCGTTATTCAAATTAGATAGAAAATGAAAATAAGAATAATCAACAATGCTAATATTTATCTTACAATAATACCGATAGTTATAATTACAGGAATTACAGCGAATACCACAAAACAAAAGAATAAAGAAAATAAGAAGGGTGATTGAGGAAATAACGCTTTTATGACATTTAAAAAAGACTTTGGTAATTAGTAATGAATATGAAGAAAATGGGGATAAAAAGGGGTAACTCTTTTAACAATAACAAAAAAAAAAAAAAAAAACCTGGTAATTAGTAATGAATATGAAGAAAATGGTGATAAAAAGGGGTAACTCTTTTATATAACAAAAAAAAAAAAAAAAAAAACTGGTAATTAGTAATGAATATGAGAAATGGTGAATAAAAAGGGGTAACTCTTTTATAACAATAACCAAAAAGAAAAAAGAAAAAAAGGATTGGGTAATTAGTAATGAATATGAAGAAATTGTATAAAAAGGGGGAACTCTTTTATAACAATAACCAAAAAAAAAAAAAAAGGAGGAAAAAAGGATTGGTTAGTAATGAAATATGAAGAAAATGGTGATAAAAGGGGGA
>NW_020869184.1:1023033-1040533 GCF_003789085.1 Penaeus vannamei
ACTCACTCACACACACACACACACACACACACACACACACACACACACACACCACATAATAATACATATATAACTAGATAGATATAGATAGATAGATAGGATAGGATAGATAGATAGATATAGATATACATGTGTTTGTGTATGTGTGTGCGTGCGTGTGTGTATTGTCCTGATTTTCCTTAGTCCTTCCTTCCGCCCTCGCCTTATCGCCCTCCCCATCCCCGCATCTCCCTCCTCCTCCCTTCCTGAGCCTCCTTATCTCCCGACCGCGGCCTCCGAGGTACTCCATTGCTCTCGGCGTCACGGCAAGGCAGTAGTTAGGCCGATAAGAGCACCTGATAAGGGCGGCCTCCTCGTCCTGCTCGGTGAGCCTGCCCCGTGGCCACGCCCTCGAGCTCGCGTGGGCGGCGCTCCGGGAATGCTCTTGTCCTGCGGCTTCTAGTCGTGCATTTTTTTTTTTTCTTTTCTTTTCTTTTCTTTTCTTTTTCTTTTCTTTTTCTTTCTTTCTTTTTTTCCTTTTCTCTTATTTTTTTTCTTTTTTCTTTTTCTTTTTTTTTTTCTTTTTTCCCTTTTTTTCTTTCTTTTTTTTCTTTATTCTTTTCTTTTCTCTTTTTTTTTCTTTCTTTTTCTTTTCTTTCTGTCTTTTTCTTTTTCTCTTTTTTTTTTTTCCGGTCTTGATTGTGATTTTGGGCGCTGCTTCTGCTGTTGCTTAACTTTTTCCTCAGTGTCTGCTTTTGCTTCCGTGTTTTTGTTTTTTTCTTCTCTTTCGCCTTTGTCATTGCTTCATTCCCTCTGTTTTGCTTTTGCTTCCGGTTTCGTTCGTGGTTGAACCTTGCTTCTGTTGTTTTTTTTGTGCTTTTTCTTTGCTTTCCCTCCTTCTCGTGTTTTTGCTTTCTCTCTTGCAAGCTTGTTTCGACCTTCTGCTTTTGTTGCCTTTACGGATTCTGCTTCCGCTGTTGTCGCCTCTTCTCTTCTCGTCTCCCTTATTCTTCCTCTTTGCTTCCTTCTCTTCTTAATTGATGTATTTTCTTTGAATCTCAGGTTTTTTTCTTTCTCCTTTCTTTCATTCGTTGATTCTCTTGTGCCTTCTACTCCTATTCCTCCTTCTTCTTCTCCTTTCTTCTCTGCTCCTTCTCCTTCTTCTTTCTTCTCTACTCCTCCTCCTTCTTCTTTCTTCTCTCCTCCTCTTCCTCTTCCGTCTGTAATTTTCCTTCTCCATTTCTCTTCTTCCTTCTTTGCTTCCCACTCTTCCCATCCCTTCTCCTCTCCATCCTCCTCCCTTTCTTTCTCTTCCTCCTGCAGTTTTGTTTCCTCCTTTATCTCACTACGTCTTTATCCAATTAACGTTATTAATATTCTTGATGCTGTAATTACTTTCATTATCATTCGTTATGCCCTTTTCTAATTCCTCTCTCCCTGTTTCCTCTGCGCATTTCCATTTACAAATCCAATTATTTATAGTTACTCTTTTGTGATTACTGTTATAAATGCGTTAACTGTGCCTTATGTTTTTTTTTTTAATCATGATGTCCAGATTATCTTTATACCTAACGGAATGGCCTTCCTCTTTCTTCACCCACCCCTCCCTCCCTCCGCCCCCTTCGTCGGCCCCTCCCTCCTTCCCCCTTCACCCGCCCCCTCCCTCCCTTCCCCTTCACCCACCCCTCCCTCCTTCCCCCTCACCCACCCCTCCCTCCCTCCCCCTTCCTTCCTCCTTCACCCACCCCCTCCCTCCTTTCCCCCCCTTCACCCGGGGTTCCCTCCCTCCCTCCCTCCGGACGGTCGTCATGTGGGGCCGAGGTCGCGTCACGTCCTTGTCTGCCCGTGATTTTTGTTTGTTTGTGTACCTTTTCTTTTTCTTTTTTTCGCCTTTTTATTCTTTTCTTGGATGCTGTTTCCTCCTCGGTACTTGTTACTTTATTCCTTTTACTTTATTTTTTTCTCTATTTTCGTTCTCCGTCTTGTCCCTGCCTTTCTGTTCTCCTCCTCTTTCTTTTTTTTTCGTTTCTCTCTACTTCCTTCCTTTCTTGTTCCTGTCTCTCTTTTCCTTTCCTATTCTTTTATAATATTTGAACTCGCAGTGATCAACATTCTGCATTATCTCTCGCCCACTTACACACCTTTGAATTTATTATTGTTGAAAGTATTCTCTCTCTCTCTCTTTTCTCTCTCTATCTCTATCTATCTATCTCTCCACTCTCTATCTATCTATCTTTCTCTCACTCAGTCACTCTCTCTCTCTCTCTTTCCCTTTCTCTTCCTCTTCTCTTCTCTCTCTCCCTCTCCCTCTCCCTCTCTTTCGCTCACTCACTCACTCACTCTCACTCTCTCTCTCTCTCTCTCTCTCTCTCTCTCTCTCTCTCTCTCTCTCTCTCTCTCTCTCTCTCTCTCTCTCTCTCTCTCTCTCTCTCTCTCTCTCTCTTCTCACTCTCTCTCGCTCTCTCTTTCTCTCTCTCTTTCTCCCTCCCTCTCTCTCTCTCTCTCCTCTCTCTCTCTCTCTCTCTCTCTCTCTCTCTCTCTCTCTCTCTCTCTCTCTCTCTCTCTCTCTCTCTCTCTCTCTCTCTCCCCCTCCCTCCCTCCCCTCTCCCTCTCCTCTCTTTCGCTCTCTCTCTCTCCCTCTCTTCCTCTCTCCTCTCTCTCTCTCTCTCTCTCTCTCTCTCTCTCTCTCTCTCTCTCTCTCTCTCTCTCTCTCTCTCTCTCTCTCTCTCTCTCTCTCTCTCTCTCTCTCTCTCCCTCTCCCTCTCCCTCTCCCTCCCTCCCCCTCCCCCCTCCCTCCCTCCCTCTCCCTCCCCCTCCCTCCCTCCCTTCTCCATTCCCTCCCTTCCCCCTCCGCCTTGGAAAATTCTCGAGTCGGCAACCCCCGGCGACGCGAAATACGGCAAAGAAGCTTCTCGACCAGATTGCTTTGGGGAAGAACACGAAGCGATGTGATAAAGAATGGAAAAGGATAAGAAATGGGGAGCACGAGAGGTTCATCGAAGAGGTTCGGAAATGGTTAAATGAGAGGTTCATAAGAAAAAGAGAGGTTCGGATTATCGGGGTTAAGAAATGGGTGCAGAGAGGTTCGGATTGGGGAATCGGGGTTAAGAAAATGGGTGCATGAGAGGTTCGGATTGGGGAAATCGGGGTTTGGATAAGGGAAAGGGAGGGTTGGACGAGGGAAAAGTGGGGGGGGGGGGAGTCAGATTAGGGGATATAAGGATTGGAGGAAAAAATATGGATTGGGGGGAAAAGGGGTTATGACTAGGGGGGGGGGGAAGAGGTCATAGGAATTTATGGTGGGTTTTCAAGGGTTATTGAACTTAATGAATGGTAATTGGCGAAGATTTTTCCGGAATGAAGAACACCGTGTTCCTTCTGTTCTTTTCTTATTCCTTCACAGAAAGAGCGAGAATGAGGGCCGTCGATCTTCACTCTTTTCGGCAAAATTACCCTTGGTTCTTTTTTCCGAGAATTTTAGGTTATTTAAGATGTTTTTTGAGTCATAAATTCTTGAATTATAAAATCAGTATTTTAAGTCTGTATAGTTATGGTGATGATGATAATCTTACAGCAAGGATGATAAAGGTGATAATAACAACTGTCATTATAATAATAAAGTAATATTGATATCGCCGGGGCATGATAAAGATATTGTATTAAGCATAGGAAGTATTAAAATCCGTAGTTTTTAAGATAACAATAATTATCGCCATAATTATCAAAATGCTGGTTGTGGAAACGACGTTAAGGACAATGATAACGAGAATTATTAAAAGAACAACGCCAGTGATAACTATGACAACAATAACAGATACAAAAACGTTTTTTTCCTTCCATTTACGATGTTCCAGGAATTGTTTTCAGCTTGAAGTAATTAGTGGAATGGCAATAGTAATAAAGTGAAATGAAAACACGCTTAACTGCCTCAGCAAAACACATGAAAAATAAATAAAGTTTGGACTCTACACGCTGATGATGATATGAGAAGAAATGAGAAAGAAACGAAAGAAAAAAAACAATGGTGCTGGTAAGTACAGAGAGGTGAGGCGGTGGAAGGGTAGGAGTTCGTAAAGATATTAAAGGAAACTAAAATAAGACGTTCTAGTTCTGTATAGTTACATTGCTTTGTTAATTAATAAAAAGAAAAAAAAAAAAAAAAAAAAACATAATCGAGTGAAATAATCAAGATCAGTTTAATGGCCATACGCTTCTGCCATTTAACTTACGTTTTCTTTTAGCCTCGTGTTCCCAAGGTTGACTGGCGTCTTTTCTTTAGGTTTCGTTTTATCATCCTTAATTGCATGCGTACTTCACCTTGCATGCATGAGGTGCGGTATAGCATAAAAAGTACTCGTAGATAGTGCTTTATTTTTATTTTTCTGTAGTAATATATTGGAATATATGTATATATATATATACATATATATATATATATATATATATATATATATTATATATATATATATATATACACACACACACACACACACACACACACACACACACACACACACACACACACACACACACACACACACACACACACACACACACACAACACAAACACAAACACATACATGCATACATGCATATATTATATATATATATATATATATATATATATATATATATATATATATATATATTTATATATAATATGTATGTTTATTTATAGCCCCGATGGAAGTCATTTCCGCAGTCCTTGTGACAGCCGAGGGCGTCGCTGGAAAGTGATTTTACAAACTGTTTATCAAAAGAGCTTAGTGATAATAATTAATGATAATAATAGACATGCCAGGTGTCGCTAACTGGTTATTCAAATGCATCATATACACATAAATACGCCGTAATTGAATATATTTAAGCTGAAATAAGAATATTTTATTTGAATCATGTTATCATAATGCATATTAACCTTACAACGAAAGAATTGAATATTATTACGAAGAAACGATAGCATTATAAAGGTAACCAATGTTGTTTACATTTGTGGCCCCATATTGGTCTCCACAGAAACTTCGATGCTCATTCACTTTGTTACCTTCGCAAAGGAGGGTTTGTCCTTAATAGCGTTGGTTAATTTGTTTGTTCGTTGGTTAGCAAGATAACACGAAAAGTTACGAACAGTTTTTTTATTAATAGATGCGATTAAATTCTGGTGGTGATCCGGATCATGAACTGGATCCAGAATTTTTTTAATGATTGCGTTAGTTACCCCTAATGCCTTGGCAATAGGGGTAACTATTATTATTATTACCTTTATTACTTCTGACAAGTAGGTTATGTTTACTGACCTTACCAGTATACTTGAGAAAGAGATGATTTTAATCTAATTCGTGTAAATCTTTTTATTGCATCTGTGACCCTATTGCCTTGGCGGAGGTATGCGCTCTCTAATTGTATTTATTTTGATACCAAAATGATATGATTAAAGTTCTTTGCAGTGTGTAATCAAAACCGGGAGCCTGGAGATGATCCATGTATTTTTTTTTTTTTCTCCAATATGCTTGACTTACTGAAGAAGATAAGTAAGCTTTGGGCGTCTTCTGTAACTTCCTTAACTCTTAATACCGTATTTAGTTTAATCCTGATCCACCGTGTCCGTACCGAAGACGACACTCTCAGCTGCCAGACGGCGCGACAATAATGTTCAGTAAAAACTGTCGCACTCACTATTCTATCACCACCGTTTTCATGTAAACATGTCGGGGTGAAGAGAAATGTCGCGCGTTAAATTCGTTCTTTTGGGAGATTTCATGTTTTTTTCTCTCTTTTTGCAATGTCATGTTTTGGTAATTATATTTAAGAAACTATTTTAGACATGTCTTAGGTTTCAAAATATCTATTATATTTAATGTGTATTTCATGAAACTGAGACTCTTACTAAAGTATTCATAATGCTAATTATGCCTTTTTTATCTCTGCACTGCTTTGCCTCCTAATTGTTTAAAGTGTTCTGTAAATAATAATATAAACTTCTCAGATGCTTCTGAAGACCACCTTTTCCTTCCCTTCATCCCAGACGTACCTACATGTTTGAAGACAAGGCATTAAAAACTTATTCATGTTATTAATCAATTTTTATGCCTCTCAGTGTTCCCAAAATTGAAAACTAAAACTAGCATCATATCAAAGTAAGAAAGTTCGTACCTCTATTTTCTGTACACATTTCCTCAAGTTTATCTGTTTCGAATATTTGTTTGGAATCTTTAGTTAATGGACTGTCTCTAATTTCTATTAATTTTTGTGATGTTCCTGGTCTGTGATATAGTGATGGTTCTGCCCTCTGCTGTTGATGTGAAGATCCTGGTCTCGTATTTCTGGGCGTGTGGGAATAGGTTTTACAAATCTAAAGGGTAGGAGCTGAGGTATGTTGTCTTTTTATTGCTGAAAAAAATGTGGTATTTTGAAACGTTTCTGTGCAATGTTGCTCTTCACACATAACTGTTGCATGTTGTGTAGGGTAGCGTTTGGAGCAAGTCATGCACTCATACCTGTAAATAAGCAACAAAATCATCCAAAAGATATCTATTCAACATTCACCCGGCATGTCCCTACGCATATGATATAGAAGATAGTTTTAAAGACATTACCTAAAGATTTGCAGTCCGATATAAAATTTACTTGGATAAATAAACCTTGCAATTTGCATTTAGACACTGCATTGTTAAAATATTTTTCTGACAACTGATATTCATCTTTATAGATTGGAGAAAAGGTGATTGTTATAGAAAGTTGTAGTCAGTCACTCAAGATGCAGTTTGATCTTCATATGATAATGATGAGGCATAAGTAGGCTTACTTATAAGGGAAACATGATTATTTATGAAATATTCTATTTTCTTTCATGATAACGGTCTTACATTTATAATAGTAAAATGAGTGACGAAACTGCTCTAACAACTATAAAACCAATCTTCATTTCAATGACATTCAAGTTCAGGAGGTCCATAGAAAAGTATACTTGTTAATTTTATAGTAAAGTTGTTGAGAAAACTCAGCACATGATTCTTCTTTAAAACACTGGTTTCATATTTGATTTAAAACGTCAACCACGTCTGACCTTGACCATATAATTTTTGTTTCACTAACCTGGAAATATGAGTTCCATGCCCGCAGCCTCTGAACTTCAAAGATTCCTCGTGGGATTATATTGGTTTTTATATTCATTGCCATAAGTTATTTCCTTTATCAGAATATTTGATCATTTGTGTAAATATATATATAATTTCATTTTCATAATAAATACGAAGTATGAAAATTCTAAGACGATCGATGTTATTGCCGAAAATAACTCTGAATGACCACTGAAGCGATGGCATCCGTGAAGTTCATGACGGACACGTGACGTAACAGTACATGATTGGTGTGATTAACTTGTCCCTTCTGCGCATGTGCAGGATTTTAAAATGAGCTTAATATTAAAGCCTGGTCAAGAGGTGCATTAAAAGTTGATCGGGGGCGCTGCCAATGCGCATGCGCACTAGAGATCTGGATTAAACTAATACTGGATTAACTTTTATGGCACGTACAGAAGACGCCCTGTAGCGTCCTTAACTCATAATACCGTATTTAGTTAAATCCTAATCCACCGTGTTCGGACCAGAAGACGACACTCTCAGCTGCCAGACGACGCGACAATAATGTTCAGTAAAAACTGTCACACTCACTATTCTATCACCACCGTTTTCATGTAAACATGTCGCGCGTGAAATTCGCTCTTTTGGGAGATTTCATGTTTTTTTCTCTCTTTCTTTTTGTAATGTCATGTTTTTGGTAATTATATTTAAGAAACTATTTTAGACATCTCTCAGGTTTCAAAATATCTATTATATTTAATGTGTATTTCATGAAACTGAGACTCTTACTAATGTTTTCAGAATGCTAATTATCTTATACCTTTTTTATCTCTGCACTGCTTACCTCCTAAATGTTTAAAGTATTTGTAATATAATAATATATAAACTCTCAGATGCTTCTGAAGACCACCTTTTCCTTCCCTTCATCCTAGATGTACCTATATGATTGAAGACAAGGCATTAAATACTTATTCATATTATTAATCAATTTTATCCTGTGTTCCCAAAATTGAAAACTAAGACCAGCATCATCCTCTTCACACATAACTGTTGCATGTTGTGTAGGGTAGCGTTTGGAGCAAGTCATGCACTCATACCTGTAAATAAGCAACAAAATCATCCAAAAGATATCTATTCAACATTCACCCTTCATGTCCCAACGCATATGATATAGAAGACAGTTTTAAAGATATTACCTAAAGATTTGCAGTCCGATATAAAATTTACTTGGATAAATAAACCATGCAACTTGTTAAAAGATTTTTCTGACAACTGATATTCATTTTTTATAGATTGGAGAAAAGGTGATTGTTATAGAAAGTTGTAGCCAGTCACTCAGGATGCAGTTTGATCTTCATATGATAATAACGAGCTACAAGTAGGCTTACTCATAAGGGAAACATGATTATTTAAGAAATATTCTATTTTCTTTCATGATAACGATCTTGCATTTATAGTAGTAAAATGGGTAGCGAAACTGCTCTAACCGCTATAAAAACCAATCTTCATTTCAATGACACTCAAGTACAAAGATGACATTCACCAATTAATTTCCATCGCGCAGTTTCCTCGGACAGCTCTTTGCTGCGTTGAATCGTGTTGGACGAGGGAAACATGTTTTCTTCAGGATGCTGTTCAGGAGGTCCATAGAAAAATATACTTGCTAATTTTGTAGTAAAGTAGTTGAGAAAACTCAGCACATATTTTTTCTTTAAAACACTGGTTTCATATTTGATTTAAAACGTCAACCACGTCTGACCTTGACCCGTAGCCTCTGAACTCCAAACATTCCTCGTGGGATTATATTGGTTTTTATATTCATTACCATAAGTTAAATTTGAATATTGGTCATTGTGTAAATATATATAATTTCATTTTTATAATAAATACTAAGTATGAAAATTCTAAGACGATCGATGTTATTGCCGAAAATAACTCTTAATGGCAACTCAAGCGATGGCACCCATGAAGTTCATGACGGACACGTGACGTAATAGTACAGGATTGGTGTGATTAACTTGTCCCTTCTGCGCATGTGCAGGATTATAAAATGAGCTTAATATTAAAACCTGGTCAAGAGGTGCATTAAAAGTTGATCCTGGACGCTGGCAATGCGCATGCGCACGAGAGATCTGGATTAAACTTGAATACTGGATTAACTTTTATGGCACGTACAGAAGACGCCCTTAGTCTTCACACCAAGTGGACTTAAGATATTGAGGTATCTCGGGTAGGCCTAGATATCCTTATGGCATACAACCTCATTCGGGTGATACTATGGTTAAATATTTATACTGTGGGAGGACTGGAAAAGTTATAGTTTTAATGTCGACATAAATATAAATTCCTTATCTACAGGATATACGTTTGTATCTGTGGATGCACGTTTGTATATGACAAAGTATTCAAGAATACGATTTTATCTTTTCTTATTAAACAATATTAATTTCATTGCTATGTTGTTGTTTTTTGCATTATAATTATATCATTGCATAAAACGTACGCCTTTCAGAATGAGCTTATTTGATTATGCCATGTGTGAAAAAAAAAAAACTTCAAATATCCGACTAGCGACACTTGGCAGCATCTATTGTTCAACACATTGTAGAATCGGCGCCGGGAAAGCTTTTGAATCAGAAATTATTAATTTTTTATTAATTATTAAATTATTTTTTAATAATATTAATTATTTTTATCAATATTAATTATTTTTTTATAAATATTAATTATTTTTTTTATAAATATTAATTATTTTTATAAATATTAAATATTTTTTATTAATAATTAATTATTAATTAATCAGAAATCATTAATTAAAGAATTAGCCTATTGCTCGAAAGGCCTTGTTAGGAAGGGGGAGATGGGCCCAGGCTGAACTCGGGGCTGAGGAAGTCTCGGTCGAAACTCTTGTCAAACCTTTTTTTTCGAATTCCGCTTCGAACGTACCGCCTCATGCCACACTTTTTGAACAGGCGAGGACAGATTCGAAGCTTCAATTCTTGTCATAATTTTTATATAATAAATAAAATGATAAAATAGGTAATTAGATAGATAATAAAATAGAATAATAAATAAGTAAATAGATAAATTGATAGATAAGATAAATAGATTTAAAATAAGAGCATAGAGGAGCGCAGTTGTTGTTACTGGTATTTCTGATGCTTCTGTTGACATTATTATCATTTGTAGCTGTTGTTGCTATTATTATTATTATTAATATCATTTTTGGTGTTGTCATCATTACAGTATTAATATGATCATCATTAATAATAGCATTAATAAGATCATTATCATCATATTTTTGAATTATCATCGTTATTATAACTATTGTTATCATTTTTGTTAATAGTAGTTGTACTGTTTATGTAGTTATCTTTCTTATCATTATTTATGTGACTGGCAATAATTACGGATCCAGTTACCACCTTTACTATTTACAAGGAATCGGCTATGTTTAATTCATACTGTCTCGTCTCTCTCGCCTGCCCTCCGTTCTCTCTCTCTCTCTCTCTCTCTCTTCTCTCTCTCTCTCTCTCTCTCTCTTCTCTCTCTCTCTCTCTCTCTCTCTCTTCTCTCTCTCTCTCTCTCTCTCCCTTGTCCTCTCCCTCTTCTCCCTCTCTCCCTCTCTCCCTCTCTCCCTTTCTCTCCCTCTCTCCTCCTCTCCCTCTCTCCCTCCTCCCCCTCTCTCCCTCTCTCCCTCTCTCCCTCCCTTCCCCTTTAACTCGAGGCGATGCGCGTCATTGCTTCCCACAAGGCAAGTTTGTCGCTTCCGCTCCGCTCCCTCCGGCGTGCGGCGGACCTCCCGGCGATAAAGGGCATTTTTCGCCAAAAACTCCGCGCCGCTTAGGAGTTTTGCCAGGGGGAGAGGGAATAATGGGAATAATTGCCAAAAAAAGTCGTTCAATATTTAACATGATAGGTTTTGCGTTTTTAAAGGGCGTAAACTTCCCTTGTTTTTGATGGTTTATTTGTTTTTTTTTTTCAGGCTTTCCATTTTTTTGTTTTNCTCTCCTCTCTCTCTCTCTCTCTCTCTCTCTCTCCTCTCTTCTTCTCTCTCTCTTCCCCCCCCTCTCTCTCTCTCTCGGTGGTCTCTCTCTCTCTCTCTCTCTCCTCTCCTCTCTCTCTCTTCTTCTCTCTCTCTCTCTCTCTCTCTCTTGTCTTCTCTCTCCCGCCCCTCTCTCTCTCTCTGCTCTCTCTCTCTCTCTGCTCTCTCTCTCTCTCTCTCTCTCTCTCTCTTCTCTCTCTCTCCTCTCTCTTCTCTCTCTCCTCTTTTCTCTGCTCTTTCTCCCTCCCCTTTCCCTCTCTCCCTTCCTGCTCGAGCGAGCCGGCCGACCCCGTTCATGCTCCCACAAGCAGTGGCGTTCGCTTCTCGCTCCTCTGGGGCGCGGCCGACCCCCGCGAAAGGCATTGCGCACTCGACGGCGTAGGAAGTTGCCAGGGAGAGAAAATGGAATAATGCAAGTTACAGTATTACAGATAAGGGTTTGCGTAATCTGTGATGTTATGTTTTTTTCAGCTCATTTTTGTTGTAATAATTGAAATGAAGGTGGTTTTCTCTCCAACCTCGACTCACTGGCACTGCTGTCTCCACCCAAACTCTCTTCAGACCTCACACCGGAACTTTAAATGGTGTTTTAATAAGACAATAATTTGTGCTCTACACAACTACGACCTTTAAAGCTCTGTCGGTTCGTTTACCTGCATTTTAACTATGAAGCATGTTGGACAATATAAGATTTGAACAAAACTGCCCCTTGTTGTAAGGACGAGAAAATATTGTCGTGGAAAATAGGATATTTCTGTTTACATGCCGCACACGTACAACACAACACACCACACAACACCACCACACACACAACACCCACACACACACACAACACCACAACACACACACCACACACACACACACACACACATCACAACACACACACATACACACACACATAACACACCACACACAAATACACCACACACACACACACACACACGAGAATGTGTATTTGTGTGTGGGCGCGATGTATACTTGGCACTCGAAGAAAGTGATACTTAAGTTAGTGTAAGTTAAAAAGACAAAAAAAAAAAAAAAAAGATGTAAGTAAAAAAGTAAAAAGTATGTAAGTCAAAAGTACAAAGACGCAGAATAGGTGATACTTTGTGCCAGACAAAAAGGAAAAGGTAACTTGCAGGATGCCAGTGGAACACAACCAAAAAGAACGAAATAACTACGCGTGAAATGAAATAGGAGAGTGGCCACTCACAGGCGCCCCTCGCTGTTCAAAAAAAGAGAGGAAGGCGAGAGGGCGAAAGGGGGGGGGGTGAGGAGGTGAAAGATAGATAGCGGACGAGGAGAGGAAGGGAGAGCAGAGGAGATAAAGAGATAAAGGGGAGACCGAGAGAAAGAAGGAGGGAGAGGACCACGCGAAGAAGAGAGAGAGAGAAAGATGAGAGAGGGTGAAAAGAAAAGACGAAGGTGAGTTGTTTAAAGGAAAAGGGAATGGAAATGGAAAAAAAAAAAAAAGAAAAAAAAAAAAAAAAAAAAAAAAAAAAAAAAAAAAAAAAAGAAAAAAAAAAAAAAACAAAAAAAAAAAAAAAAAAAAAAAAAAAAAAAAAAAAGGGAGAAAACGCACACACGATACACAATTTACTTCCATCACATATGCAACAGAATGACGTGGTACAGGAACGGAAATGTTTAGATGGAGAAAAAAAAAGTTAGGGAAAAAAAAAAAAAGACAAAGAAGAAAAAAGAAAACACACACACGCAACACACACCATACACATTCACTCCAGCACATAATGTAAACAACTTGTTTTCCCTACTTTTTCCAGTAGCAAAGGATTACCTTTTGTGAAGTCATTAGCGTGTGAGCTAATACGCGGGTGTTCGAGTACTTGCTTTGAAAGGTTGTTTTATAGTTACGTTTTTTCCCATGTTGTTTTCGGCCAGCGGGAGCCATGTTGCGATATGCGGCATGAGGTTTATGTTGCCGGATGTTGCTCCTGATCAGGGTTGTCGTGCCACGGTGGTGCTCGGCGGTGGTGGACGTTCACATTTCCGAAGGTTTATGAATATGCTTTCTCTCTATCTATCTATTTTGTTTTTCTATCTTTATCTCTTCACTTTCTCTCTATCTCTTCTGTCTGTCTGTCTATCTTTCTTCTCTCTCTACTCTCGTTCATCTCTCTCTCTCTTCTCCTCTCTTTCTTCTCTCTCTCTCTCTCTCTCTCTCTCTCCTCTCTCTTCTTCTCTCTCCTCTCCTTTCCTTCCTCTCCCTCTCCTCTCCCTCTCCCTCACACTCTCCCCCCCCCTCCTCTCCCCTCTCTTCTCCCCTCCCTCCTCACCCTCCCTCTCTCTCTCTCTCTCTCTCTCTCTCTGCCTCTCTCTTCTCTCTCTCTCTCTCTCTCTTCTCTCTCTCTCTCTCTCTCTCTCTCTCCCTCTTCTCTCTTCTCTCCCTTCTCCCTCTCTCCCTCCCTCCCTCCTCTCCTCCTTCCTCTCTCGCCTCGCCCTCCCCTCTCTCACCTCCACCCCTCTCTCCTCTCTCTCTCTCTCCTCCCTCCCTTTTCTCTCTCCTTCTCCTCTCTCTCTCATCTCTCTCTTCTCTTTCTCTCTCCTTCTCTCTCTCTCTCTCTCTCTCTCTCTCTCTCTCTCTCTCTCTCTCTCTCTCTTCTCTCTTCTCTTCTCTCTCTCTCTCTCTCTCTCTCTCTCTCTTCTCTTCTCCTACCTCTTCGTCTCCCTCGAATCTCCCCCCCCCCCCCTCCTTCCCGCTTTCCCCCCCCCCCACCCTACACAGACTCCGCCCCTGTTCATGAGCTCCTTAACCTAAACTGAGATCCCAAGAGCGAAGCCTTAAGAAGCCCTTTATCAGCCAGTGGTTGAGTGTCAGCCGCGAGGGACGTCAGCCAGGATATCTTGTCGCGCGCGTGCGGGCAAGGACGGTCAGACCGCAGTCATTTCCCCTCCGTTGTTCGTAACCCTCCCCCCCCTCATTTTTTTCTCATAGTTTCCGTCGGTTGTTTTCTCCTCTCTCTCTCTCTTTCCCTTCAGCTGTTCTTACTCATGCTCTCCCCCTCTCTGTTTCATCCGTTCGTACCCTCTCTTCCCCTTCCCATCATCATGTGTTCTTCCCCCTCTGCCTCTCCGCTCCCTCTTTTCCCCTCCCTCTCTCCTTTCACCCCCCCCCCCCTCCCCCACCATCCAACAATCCCGACCTTCTCATTGTATTTATACACCTTACGACGATGCCAGGGCCGACCCCACCCACCCCCCCCCCCCACCCCAGGCCACACCCGGGCTGAGGTTGTGTCGTCCATTTCGGTCATACTGGCTGGCTTCGTTGTTGTTTTTTTCTTCTTTCTTTCTTTTCCACTTTCATTTCTCTAAGACATGGACTGATTTTGTTAGTGCGATTCTGTTTCTTTATTATCCACGTCGATACGCAAATTAAGTTCCTTTATTTGTATTTCATTTAAACGCTTTTATAGTTTAGGTTTTCCCTCGATTTCCCTTTTTTTCTACGAAACGCAAAGGCGATTACACGATCTCCATTTTTTTCCCATTTTTGTTTATTTAGCCAGTATCTTTTCCTGTCATGGGTGTGGTAGGGGGGGGGGCAGTGAAGCGGTAACTCCCTATGGCCCAATAACAGACTCACGCCGCACGCACGCACGCACGCATGATGACGCTATTCGTCGGCCGCCTGTGAAATCCCCGGCCTATGTGGCGGCCTATCTCTCGGTTTCCGCCCTTTCCGGGAGGCCTAGAAGACGATTCCGGTGGGTGACTCGAAGACAAGAGAGGGGGGAGCGGCAGAGAGATAAAAAAACAGACATAGAGAGAGAGAGAGAGAGGGGAGAAGGAGAGGAGAGAGAGAGAGGAGAGAGAGAGAGAGAGAGAGAGAGAGAGAGAGAGAGAGAGAGAGAGAGAGAGAGAGGAGAGGGAGGGGAGGGAGGGAGAGACAGAGAAGAGGGGAGCGAGAGAGAGAGAGTGCGGGATAGGAGGAGAGAGAAGAGAGAGAAAGTGACGGGAGAAGGGAGAGGAAGAGAGAGAGAGAGAGAGAGAGAAAGTGATAGGAGGAGAAAGAGGAGAGAGAGGGAGAGTTTGCTGATCCTGTGAAGATTTCATGACTCGAAGCATGATTGGAATCCGTCTACAATAAAGCATATGCATCTCGGAGGATTAAGTTCTGCTTTGAGCCGAATAGGAGGGAGAGGGAAGCGAAGGAGTAGGGATAGGAGAGGGAGCAAGGAGAGACAGACAAACAAGCAAACAAACAAAATAGATAGACAAGTAGGCAGATAGGTAGACAGGCAGCCAGGGACAGGCAGACAGTCAGACAGGCAACAGATAGACAAGCACTCATAACGTACTTAAAAAAAGATCGAGAAAGTTCATTTGCATTCGAAGTAAGGCCGTTGCAAGCAGCCAGAAAGAGAAATGATTCGAATAACGTGAAAAAGAAATCAGGACAAATACAACTTCAACAAGGAGAAAGAGGCAGTAAAATGGACGCGAAAGGAGAGAGAGAGAGAAGGGGGGGAGAGGAATAGGAGGGGGGGGGAAGATGAGACAGACAAAGAAATAAGAGAGGCAGAGAGAGAGAGAGGAGGAGTGGAGTGGAGGGAGAGAGAGACAGATAACGTGATAGAAATAGAGTAGAGAGAGAGATGAAAGGAGAGAAATAGGGAGAGAAGGAGAGGGGGAAGAGATACAGACCGAGACATAAATAGCTAGAGAGAGCGAGACCGAAATAGCGGAGGTGAAGGCGAAGGACCGATAAATGCAGCCTCGGAGCGAAAGGTAGCGAAGAGGTCGATAAGAGACCCCGCCCCCAGCCGAGCGTGACCTTCCGAGAGATGAGGCTCGGTCACCTCGCGCGAGACGGTATCTCCGCCGGATGCTGTCGCGCCCGGGGGGGGGGGAGGTGCGGGGG
Source organism: Penaeus vannamei (assembly GCF_003789085.1). Classification (NCBI taxonomy): domain Eukaryota; kingdom Metazoa; phylum Arthropoda; class Malacostraca; order Decapoda; family Penaeidae; genus Penaeus; species Penaeus vannamei. The sequence continues at coordinate 1,039,025 of NW_020869184.1, forward strand.
GGAGCTTGGTAACAGTGTGCGTGTGTGTAGGTGGCTGTGGATGGGTGGGTGTGCTTGTTATGTACGTACATAGTAGACGCATTCATCCATATATGCCTAAACGTATATCATCAGAACCACCAAAGCTGCCATCCAGCCTCATCACTCATCACCCTTCCCGTCAGTATCATTTCATAAGAATTCCTTTTTATTTGTAAACTCCAGTCGCAAGGAACATGGCGGGGGAGTGAGCAGAGTTCAAATTAAAGTCGAAGTGGTCCGAAAGTGAATTTCGAGTGGATCCGAAGGCCGCCGCAAAACGGACGAGAGGGGGAGGGGAGAGGGAGGGGGGAGGGTCCCTATCATGCCTGCGGTGGGTATCCTGTGTTTCTTGGGGGGAGGGGGGGAGGGCGGAAGGGAAGGGCGTGGTTGATAATGAAGAAAATCGCGTTAATGGTGGTGAAATCTTATCAAAAAAAAAAAAAAAAAATGAGAAAATCGTCACTGGAACTTTTGATAATGAAGGCAATGGTTTGTAAGTGCCATAATTAGGCGGGGTAATAAGTGGCGAAATTGCATGATTATTGATGTTGACTTGTAATGGCATAGTTCGGATAATCATCTGCTAATAACAAGTCAAATTTCCTCATTAATGATGACAGCCTAACCTTCCTTTTTTTAGAAAGGAAGTTCATAAATTCAAAACGACACCAAATTTTCGACTTTTAGAAGTAAAACAGGAGCAGTCCAACATTAGGATATTATATCAACAACAACAGTGAAATAAAAAAAGGTAAATGATATAAAGGAAATCACAAACCAGTTGAAAACAAGGGGCCTGAAATTCCTCACTTCTCCCTGTCCCCCTGCCCTCCCCCCTCTCTCTCTTCTCTCTCTCTCTCTCTCTCTCTCTCTCTCTTCTCTCTCCTCTCTCTCTCTCTCTCTCTCTCTCTCTCTCTCTCTCTCTCTCTCTCTCTCTCTCTCCCTGTCTCCTCTCTCTCTCTCTCTCTCTCTCTCTCTCTCTCTCTCTCTCATCTCTCTCTTCTCTCTCTCTCTCTCTCTCTCTCTCTCTCTCTCTCTCTCTCTCTGCAGGAACCACTTTTGTGAAGTTGGGGATTTTTTTCCGCATTTTGCTCGTCGCGATGTTTGGTATCGATATGTTTACACTTGTTCGCCGTCCCGTTGATTCCGCATTGACAGAAATGTAAGAGACTTTTTGCCGCCCAATGCCCCATGCCATCGACGGTCGAGAATGAGATTGGCGGAGCGAGGTCACGGCGCTGACCCCGCGGCTGCCTGATTGACCGCGTGGAATTCCGGGCTTTGTCAGTCATGTGCGAGCGCGCGCGGCGAAGCAGGAATCATGCAGATGGACCATTGTGCATGAATTATTTATACCGGGTGCGTGTCGTAAATCCATTCATTTCTGTCATTGCAGAGATATTTCAGGTCGGTCTCTTAGAGGCAGACTGGGAGTTTCATCCCCACCCTTGGGTCGAAGTACTTCCACTTTTATCCTCATTTTCTTTT
>NW_020869184.1:1045533-1050533 GCF_003789085.1 Penaeus vannamei
CTGCTACACTGCCGTTCAGAATCACCGTTCGCAGTCAAGAACGTCAAGCAGAACGGCGCCGAGGGTAAAGGGCACTGGTCGTCGCCCTGATTTCAGTGCCAGTCCCGAATTATGAACAGTGAAAAGGACGTCGAGAGTCAAGAGCGTCGTCGAGGAGGTCAAAAGGTCACTACTGCTTCACGTCTGTTCCCAAGACGCATTCCAAGAACGTCAAGAAAACGTCTCGACGCCGAGGCTCCGCCAGAGACGTCCCATCAGGGAGGAGACGTCCCCGAAAGTTGGGTCGACAGGTCATTGATCTTCGGGTCACGGTGACCTCCGATTTCCCTCCTTCTAAGGCGCTGGCCTGGGGGGGGGGGGGGATCTCAACGCGCCCGCCTCTCGTGTTCAGCCTCGGTCGGCGCTGAGGGATTGTGCGGGTGAGACAGGACCTTTGGAAAGCAAGTTCTAAGTGCGGGACACGCGAGGGAAGGGGCGAGGAGGGGGAGGTAAGAACCGACGCGAATTTGAAGAATTTGTACTCAGGAAAATAAATTGATGTTTACAGTGAGGGAAGTCGGTAATGAGAATACTAGAAATAAAGAAACAGCGAACGTGAGTTTACAACATACAGCTGTCAGTAGAATGAAAATAACATTATGTCTGCACGACGCTGTCTCACATGTTTTAGGAGCGTCGCCCTCCCCCGATCCTCCCAACAACCCCCTCCCCGATCCTCCCCCCCCCCCTCCCCCAGCCTCTTGATCCCCTCGCTCCCCCTGCTATTGAGGGATCGCAGGGGGTCGTTTTCTGTCTCATTACCGGCGCCCGAGTCGTTCATCTTCGTCAGCCTGTCCCCGTTGAGGCGACGGCCACTCCCTCCGCTTGCTAATTAGTCCTCTGCTTTCGGCCTCGTGCGACGTGCGTGTCCGAGGCGTTTCGTCACTCCTCGTCCGTCGGGCTCTCTTCCTGGCCTCTCTCTCCTGCTCCTGTCCTGTCCTGTCCCTCTTCTCTGTCCTGTTCTCCTCTCTCTCTCCTCCTGCCTCTTCTCTGCCCCTCTTCTCCTGTCCCTCTTCTCCTTCTCCTGTCCTCTTCTCCTGCCCTCTCTTCCTGTCCCTCATGCTCTTCCTGTCCCTCTTCTCCTGCCCCTCTCTTCCTGCTCTCCTGCTCTCTCCTGTCCGGTCTGGTGGCTTTCAGCTCCTCGTTTCTTTAGTACTTTTTTATTAGTCCTCTCTGTCTCTTTCGGTCTGTGCGTGTCTCTATCTTTCTCCCGTTCATTGCCTCTCTCATTCTCGTCTTTATTCTATGCATCTCCCTACCTCTCTTTACGTCTTTTTCCTTTTCTCATTCTTCTCCGGTCTCATGTACTCTCATGTCCCTGTGGGTTTAAACATTTTCTCCTTGTCCTTTTTAATTCCTTAATTATAATGCCTTTTTGTACTCGTATTCCATACATCCGCCAGTCCAATTGGTCTTTTCTTCATTCTTCATCTCTCCCCTCCCTTAACTTTTCTTTTTCTTCGTCATCCCTCGTTTTCCCCTTTCGTCTTCTTCCTCCCCTGCCTCCTCTTTCTCATCTTCCTCACATTCCTTGTTCTTTGCCTTTCCATTCTCCCTCTCCCTCTCTTCTTCTCTTCGGTCTCTCCTTCTTCCTCCCTTCCTTTCCTTTCTTCTCCCTTCAATTTTTCTTTTTCTTTCCCTTCTTCCTCATCTCCTTTCCTTCTTTCCTCCTCATTTTCTTTCTCTTCTTCTTCCCTTTCTTCCTCCCTCTCCTTTCCTTTCATTCTCCTCCTCAATTTTCTCTTTCTCCCCTTCTTCCCTTTCTTCCTCCCTTGATGTCGAGATGTCTAACTTCATTCCCTTCACCCCTTCCTTCTCTTTCCCTCGATTCTCTCACCTTTTCCAAGGTCTGTTTCTCTTCCTCCTTCCTCTTCTTTTCCTTCACAGGCTCATGGCGAACCAGGACGAAGTTAATGAGGTCGGTGCGCAATTCAGTGCCCCGTTCCGATACTTTCTTGTTCTCTCTCTCTCTCTCTCTCTCTCTCTCTCTCTCTCTCTCTTTCTCTCTCTTCTCTCTCTCTCTCTCTCTCTCTCTCCTCTCTCTCTCTCTCTCTCTCTTCTCTCTCTCTCTCTCTCTCTCTCTCTCTCTCTCGCCACTCCCCTTTTCTCCTCTTTATCCCATGCCTGAATTTTCCGTCTGTCCCTGCACTGTGTATGCGCATTTACTCACTATTTTTTTGTTTCGTAAAGAGAAGAGCGTAAAAAAAAAACAAAAACAAAAAAATCAGACTAGACAACCGAATATCATGTGTGAACGAAACCCCTCATTTTTCTCCTCCTCTTTTCTCCCCTTTTTCAATCCCCGCCCACGCCCGAATTTTAGTGGCGGCACGTATGAACTCCGGGCGTTTAACTTTTGGCCTCCGCGTGATCCAATAGTGACTCAGCAACTCGAGAGAGAAAATTAACTTTTTTACATTTTTCGTTTCAATTTTAACGCGGTAGATGTCCCTCGCTTGATGAGCTACCGAGGTGGAGTGGCAGGGAGTGGAAGTCTGGGGGGGAGGGGGTAGAAAGGGAAGGAGTGTGGGGGAGGGAAGTCTGTGTGGGGAGGGAGAGGAGAGAGAGAGAGAGACAGACAGACAGGACAGACAGACAGACAGACAGACAGACAGAGTGAGTGAGTTTGTAGGGATGGAACAGGAAGACATTGGAGGGAGAAGGACTCTATAAGGGGAAGGAGCAGGAGGGAGTAGGAGGGGCTGTAGGGAGTGGGGATCTCAGGCAGAGAGAGGGAGGAAGAGAGGAGGAAGGGCCTGGTGGGGCTCTATGGGGAAGGAGGGTGGGAGAGTGGGATCTCAGGGGGTGGGCTGGACGGAGGAACCTAAAGCTGTGTAGGAGCTGCAGCGCGAGCCGAGGGAGGAGGCAAATGGAGTCTGATGAGGGACAGAGAGCAGCTTATCTCTGGAGTGTTGTGCGGAGTAAAAACGAGGAGGGAGGAGTGCGGGGAGAGTGCCTAATGATAAAAAGGCGAAGATAGAGCACAGGTTGAAGAGGATGAGAGCTGTCGATCCAAGGAGTACCAAGGATAAGTAGGTCTTTGAGTCGTAGTTAAGGAGGGAAATACATGCCTGGAGAGTAGAGGAGCAGGTAAAGTGGATGAAAAAAGTAGTAGGGAGTCTGTAGATAGAATAAGAGAGATAAAGATGGCGCGCGGAGAGGTATTGTCATATTTTAAGGCGAAGCAAAATAGAAAGAACTGACTGGAATGGAAAGTGAAGTAAAAGAGGTCAGATTGGAGACTTAATCTGAACAGAATTAAGTATAGACGTCTAGAAGGAGTTAGCGAAAGATATGGGGACGAAAAGGATGAATCTTTGGAGTGGGTGAAGGAGGGAGGGAATGAGAGGAAGATGGTGGATGCTGTCTCTGTGTGGTGTCAAAAGTAAGGAAGATGGGATATGCAGCTGTTGATGGCAAGAAGAGAGAGAGTGGGGGGGAGAAAGAGAAAAGAGAAGAAAGAGAGAGTGAGAGAAAGAGGGAGAAGGAGAAAGGGAGAAGAAAGAGAGAGAGAGAGAGAGGTAAAGCTGACCCCCCCCCCCCCCTCGAGTAAGTCATCCCAACAGGTGTCTCTGCTTGCGGCTGCTTGGACAGGAACCCAAGGGAAAAGATGCCTTCATGATGCTTTTGCTTTCTTTTATTTTAATGATCCGAGTAGTCGAGGCTATTCACTGAGCCTCATTTTATTTAATTTTTTTATCCCTTTTTTTTTTTTTTTTTTAAGTTTCAGTCTACTTCGGAGATTAAGCGTTCGCTCAGGCCGACGTTTCTCAAAATTTTTTTTTCTCTTTTTTTCTTTTTCATGTTTGCTTTGCCGATTTTTATCACTTTGTCGTTTTTCATGGAAAGAAGAGTGGGCTTATTTTCCCTTTCTTATTATTTTTTTCATCCTCTTCGCCCTCTTTCTGTTTTCTCCCTTTTCCTCTATCGTTTCCACTTCCTTTTCTCCCTTCTTATTTTCTTTTGTCTTCTTTTCCATCGTCTTCTTCCTTTTCGTCTTCTTCTTCACCTCCTCCTCCCTCCCTCTTCCCCCTTCTCCTCCCTATCCCATCATTATCCTCCTCCTCCTCCTCCTTCCTCCACCCCCTCCTCCTCTCTCCTCCTCCTCCTTCCTCCTCCACCTCGTTCCCCCTCTCCTCTTCTTCCCTCTTCTCCCCCTCCTTCTCCTTCCCCCTCCCTCCTCCTCCTTCTCCCCTCCTCCTCCTTCCTCCCTCCACCTCCCTCCTCCTCCTCCTCGTTCCTTCTCCTCCTCCTCTCGTTCCTTTCTCCTCCCTTCCTCCTCGTTCCTTCTCCTCCTCCTCCTCTTTATCACCCGCGTCTTACCACTACTGTTCAAGTGCGTTTCCCCAAATATTAGATTTCCTAATATTTTCACTGTTTGGCACATTCTCCGCCGCCGCCAGCAGTCCCACACGGCGGCAGACTCGCACCCTCGATATGTGTCTTTATTATATCCCTTCCTGTGAGTAAAGCTTTACCTTTATTTGAGAACTTTTCGCGCAGAAGCGGCGATTGCGCGGGGAATGGTTCTGAAACTCTGTTCTACTCTCTTTTACTTCTCTCTCTCTGTCTTTCTTTTCTTTTTCTCTCTCTTTCTCTTCTTTTCTCTTTCCTTTGACTTTCTCTGACTCTCGCTCTGTGTGTGTGTGTGTGTGTGTGCGTGTGTGTGTGTGTGTGTGTGTGTGTGTGTGTGTGTGTGTGTGTTTGTGTGTGTAGACGGGCACTAAAATCATAGATTCCATCTTCGTCCATTTTCATTTTCATCTCCCATTCATTCTTCTTAAGTTCGTCCCTTCTTCCGTCTTCCCCTTCCGTTCTTCCCCTCCTTCTTTTTCCCCTCTCTTCTTCTTACCTTGTTCCCCCTCAATTTCTCCTCTCTTTATTCCCAAATCCCTCATATTCCCTTACCACTTTTGCCCTTTCTTCTTTCCTCCCTTACAACCCCACTTCCTGCTCTCTCC
>NW_020869184.1:1076991-1084491 GCF_003789085.1 Penaeus vannamei
AAGAGATCAGAGAGATGAGAGATAGAGAGAGAGGTTTACTCTGTTCTTGTCACTTCTTTTCCTTTCCTTTTGTTGCTCTCTCTTTCTGGTTTTTCTTCCTTTCCTTTCTCTCTGTTTCCTTTTTCTTTCCCTCTCCCTCTATCTACTCTCTCTCTCTCTTCTCTCCTCTCTTCTCTCTCTCTTTCTCTCTCTCTCTCTCTCTCTCTCTCTCTCTCTCCTTCTCTCTCTCTCTCCTCACCTCTTCTCTCTTCCCTCTCTCTCTCCTTCTCTCTTCCTCTCCTCCCTTCCCTCCCTTCCTTCCACTCCTCCCCCCCCCCCTCATATCTCAAAGGGGGGAAATTAGGGAGCTTAAAAATCGGCTCTTGCAAACGCATTCAATTCGCAGCGAGAACCCTCGGTAAACTGCGAGAGAGAACCCGAATTTTTAAGGAAATGCGCTCCTCTGGCCGCTATCATTTCCCTGGCTGAGGCCGCGTAATGCAGCGTGGGCGGCTATGGGCGTGGGCGGGAAAGTGTCCTGTTATGGTGAGCAGATGAGGGAGCCGGACACGGGCGTCGCGTCTGCGCTCGGCTGCGGGCTCGGCGGGGAAGCCTGTAATGGTAGTTCGGGCGGGCGGAATGGGCGGTTTGGGGGACTGTTTTTTTTTTTTTTTTTTCTTTTTTTTTTTTTTTGCTTTCGTTGGGTTCCAGTCGATAAGGAGGGCTCTTTTCTAACCCTGATCGCTGCGTTTTGCTCTCTCTCTTCTTTCTCTCTCTTTTCTCTTTCTCTTTCTCTTTCTCTCTCTCTCTCTCTTTCTCTCTCTCTCTCTCTCTCTCTTCTCTCTCTCTCTCTCTCTCTCTCTCTCTCTCTCTCTCTCTCTCTCTCTCTCTCTCTCTCTCTCTCTCTCTTCTCTCTCTCTCAGCTTTTCTTCCCACCTCATCCACTACGTTCAGTCAGTCTTAATGTATTTCCCGGGTTTTTCCTCAAAAAAGAAGAAGAAAAACACTAAATTAAACATCGCAGTAAGAAAAGTAAAAAAAAAGAAAAATAACTTTCGCTCTTCGAGTCAGTACTCAAACCTCCCACACTTCGGAGCGTTAATGCCTTGGGATGGGAGCGCCCCGTCTCCTCCCTCGCCTCCTCCCGCGCTTCGCTGCCTTCCTCATCCTCTCCTCCTTCTTCGTGTCCTCTTCTGTCTTCTTTCCTCTTTATCTTTCTCTTTCTCTCGTCTTCTATCTTCTTTTCCTCTTTCTTCGTATCATCTTCTATCTTCTTTTCCTCTTTCTTCGCATTCTCTTCTCTCTTCTTTCCTCTTCCTCTCCTCTTTCTTCATATTCCCTTCCCTCTTCTTCTTCTCTTTCTTCGTATCCCCACTCTTTTTTCTTCCCTCTCTTCTTTCCTCTACATGTGCTCTTTCTACTTTCCTCTCCTCATTCTCTCTTCTTTCCCACTTCCTCTCTCCTCTCTTCCTTCCTCTTGCGATGCTCTCTTCGCTTCCTCTCCCACGCATTTGTTCCCGCAAGATTCCCGAAAGTGATGCAAGGAGTTCGTGAAGTCCATTTACTCTTGAGGTGCCAGAGTTGCAGGTTGAGGGGGCGGAGGAGGAGGAGGAGGAGAGGAAGAGGAGAAGAAGAGAAGAAGAAGAAGGTGGAGGAGGAGGAGGAGGAGGAAGAGGAGAAGAGAAAGAGAAGGGAGGAAGAGGAGGAGGAAGCAGGAAAGGAGAGGGGAAAGATGAGGAGAGAGGTGGAGGAGAAGGGAGGAGAAGGAGGATAGGGAGGAAAATGTAGAGAAGGAGGGGAGAGAGGAGGGAGGGAGAATGGAGTAAGTGAGAGGGAGGGAGGATGGACATGAGAAGATAGGGAGGAGAAGGAAATGGAGAGAAAGGAGAGGGAAGATAAGGAGCTTGAAACGGCTGAAGATAAAGAGGGTGAAGAAGAGAAAGAAAATGAGGAAAATGAGAAGGAATCAAATGAAGCGAGAATAAGAAAGTATAATGGAAGCTATGATGTTTTCGCTTTCCCTTTTCATCTCCCTTTTCTCTTCTTCTTCTTCTTCCTCTTGTTCTACTGCCACTTCTCCCTCTTCCTTGGCTCGGCTCACCTGTTTACGAAGGGCGAGAGTCAGAGCGGGGGGGGGGGGGGGCGAGGACGGAAGGAAGTTCAGCGTCTGGTTATTATCGTTATTATTATTTTTTCTCATATTCTTCTTTTTCTTTCCGCTTCCTCTCCTTTTTTTCTCTATTTTTTATGCGATTCTTTCTTCGTCTCTATCTCATCTTGCTCTACCAAGCTTTTGATTATATTTTTCCTTCTCTTACACATCAACACTATTAGTCTCTAATACTGTTGATAATTTCCTCTTGTGCGTTATCTTTTTTTTTTCTTTTTTGCCTTTCTTCTCTATATTTTTCATTTCTGATGATATTGTTGTATGCTTTTGCGTCATATACTATGCGTGTGTGTGTGTGTGGGTGTGGTGGGTGTTTGAGGTGTGTGGGTGTGGGGGTGGGGGGTGGGGGGGTGGGGGTGGTTTGTTGGGGGGGATGGGTGTGTGAGTGTGTGTGTGTAGTGTGTGTGGTGTGTGTGTGTGTGTGTGTGTGTGTGTGTGTGTGTGTGTGTGTGGTGTGTGTGTGTGTGTGTGTGTGTGTGTGTGTGTGTGTGTGTGTGTGTGTGTGTGTGTGTGTGTGTGTGTGTGTGTGGTGTCGTGTGTCGACAACACAGAGATAGTCATAAAGATTAATGAGTAGAGGAGAGAGAGAACACCCAGCGCCCGGGTGTTGAAGCGCCTCTCCGCCCCTCGAAGCCGGGCGCGAACTCTTCCCTGCGCTTCATCCTCGTTCCTCCCCGCCCGTGCACGCCCATCAAAGCCGCCTTGCCCGCCGCCCACGATGCCCAGTTGCAGCGTTGCACAGCCGCACCAAGTCCAGTTCCTCTAAGGATTTGACTCGCATCTGGGCGTGATGGAGGAGGCCTCGCGATCGGGACCCGAGGGCAGGGGTCGCCTTGGGAGGGCGTGCTTGCTTGTGGGTTTTCCCGATCGATTGCCCTACTTGGGCGGACCCTCGTGATTTATGTAATTATGGGTATGAACCGGAAGATGGGTGATTCGATACTCCATTAGTGGGCGGGCTCCGCGCTGTCACGAAAGGCCCGATGTGGGCGGTTGTTTCTCGGCCTTGCCTGTGTCTCTTGCTCTGTTTTGCTCTTCTTTTTTTCACTCTCTCTCTCTCTCTCGTCTCTCTCTCTCTCTCTCTCTCTCTCTCTATTCTCTCTCTTCTCTCTCTCTCTCTCTCTCTCTCTCTCTCTCTCTCTCTCTCTCTCTCTCTCTTCTCTCTCTCTCTCTCTCTCTCTCTCTTTCCCTCTTTCCCCCTTTCCCTTTCCACCTCCTTCTCTCCTTCACCTTCTCTCTTACCACTAACCAACTTTCTCACATTTTCTCGCCATCCCTCCCTCCTCTTTCTCCCTGCCACACTCCCCCTCCCTCCCCTCCTCCTCTCTCCCTCCCTCCCTCCCTCCCTCTCCCTCCCTTCCCCTCGGTGTGTCGTAAGAACAAGTCTGTTTACGTCGCGTGACTCTGCCGCCGCCTCAGCTAATGTGGGAGTGAGCGATGGTTGGCCAAGCTCTCCGGCGGCGAAATTTTAATGTTTATTCCGAGAAATAAGCTTTTCTTCATCTCACGTTGACGGGGTTGATGATAGGCTTAAAGGGCGGAGAGGGGGGAAAAGCGAAGCAAAAAAGGCCAGAAGAAAAGAATGAGAGCTCGAGAGGGGCGAGGAAGGGTACGTGTTGGAAGGGAGCATTTCAAGGCTGTGCCCATTACGCCATCAAGGGGCTTTCGAGATGAAGTGTAAAGCTACTCATGCACCCCTTTAGAAATGGAGGGCACCCTTAGAAGCACAGTCAGCAGCCTTCCTCAGCCTTAGTATTGAGGTCCCCCTTAGAAGCACAGTCAGCCTTAGTATTGACACCTAGTTGGTTCTCCTTCTTTGATTAATTTCTCATGTCACTTCCTTCTTCCTCTTCCTCATGTCGAAAGGGGTTTACCATTGAATCGGACGTGCGAGCCAGGTGTAAATGGACGCCGCTCGTCAGGTATTCATGTAAACGTAAAGGATTTTCCCAACATCGAGACGCCGGTTGAATGAGAAGGCGGAGCGAAGTGGAGCGAAGTGAACGTGAATGAACGAAAATGAACGGGGAACCTGGAGTGGGTAAACTTGAACGGAAATGGGTAGCGTATATCATCGGGAGGGTGGGGGGTGGGGGTGGTGGTTGTGAGAACTGGAGGCAGAAATAAGTGAATGTAAAGGAACATTTGAGAACGGGAGGCAGGGACGAACGAACGCCAAAGAACGAACGTAGACCGACAAAACCGACAGACACGAAACAAGGACAGACGAACACAAACGACAGAAAGATGTACACAACATAATTCTATTTGGAAATGAGACCGCAGTTTCGAAATCCTCCCGAATATCGTCGGCGAGTCTCATTCTGAATCGACTGACGTTGTATTTTGCGTTTTTTTTTTTTTTTGTGTGTGTGTGTGTGTCCTTGTATCAGCACTGAAGAGTGTTTTTGTCATTCAGGAACGCAAATGAACGGCCGGTAGAGAGGAGGATTTCGCTGCAGGACCTCTCGAGCGCCTATTTCCTGCCTGTGTGCGGTGCGACTTATCTATAGGAAGATTATTTTAAAGTTTCCCTGTATATTCAAAAAGTTTTCCTAAATACGAGTATAAAAAATCCCTATATACGAGCTATAAATAATCATTTGCAAATGAATGCTATTGTGTTTTTTTCGTTAATTGTTTTTTTATTTATTTATTTTTTTTTTTTTTTTAGATTAGGACGTCCTAGGTATGCTGCATGACACAGGAAATATTATTGTCTTGTTCGAAATTAAGTTATGGTTATAGTTATGTATAACTTTCCAAAGTGTCGCCATAATGGACTAGAAATGAACTTGTCATCAAGCCGCTGGCGGAAGCGGGAAATACGGCGGCGTGAGTCGGCAAAGTCCTGCTTATTGCTTATTCGTATGCATGCACTCGCTCACACGCGCCCACGCACGCACGCACTTGCACGTACTGCACGCTCCGCTCTGCACGCTCTTACACACACACACACACACACACACACACACACACACACACACACACACACACACACACACACACACACACACACACCACACACACACACCACACACACATCCACCATACATATCTCACACACACGCGTTCTCCAGACACATATATCTCCCTCCCCCTCCCCTTTACACACGAACCTCATCTACAACTACCCCCCACCCTATGTACACGTATCTTCTCCCTTTCCCCCACAAATATCTCTCCCCCGCCCCTAACAACCCTACTCCTACCCTCCCGTCCTCCCTTCCCCTCTCACACTCTCTCCTATCACCTCCAACGCGTATCTCCCCTACCTCTCCCTCCTTCTCCCACTCACACCCCTCTCCCCTGCCGCCCTCAACACGCTTCACCCCACCCGCCCCTCCCGCCCCCTCCCCCTGCACACATAGCACTCTCCGGCCGGAACTCTCGCGATATTGCAAAGTCTAAGTCTAATTGTCCCAGCCGAGCGTGACACTGGGCTCGGGGCTGCCAGCTGTCTTCATAATCATTGCTGTTATTGTTATCCATTGTCCTTGCTGTTGTTGTTATTGTGGGAGTAGAAGGGGCAGGGGAGAGAGGGAGTAAAGAGAGGGCTGAGCGTAAGAGGAAAAGAGGGTTAAGGGTGTTGGAAAGGATTAGGATGATGGAAAAGAGTGAGGGAGAGGAAGGGATTTTCCTCAGTAAGCTCGCTGTAATAATGATGCTTTGAATAGATTGTAACAATTATGCTGCGAATAGATTGTTTTTTTTTTCTTTTATATATATTTATGCATATTTCCCTTCGGAAAATCGCCTTCTCATTAACGTTTACGTCAATACACATTATGCTTTTATCACAGCCACTAAAAATAATGTGACGTTTTGAATTGAAGTTTTATGGTAATTAGAGGGAGAAAGGCCTTGTGGGGAGACGCATTCACGGCCCTGTGGCAAGGGGCCGGTTATGGGGAGTGGAGGGAGAGAGAGAGAGAGAGAGAGAGAGAGAGAGAGAGAGAGAGAGAGAGAGAGAGAGAGAGAGAGAGAGAGAGAGAGAGAGAGAGAAGAGAGAGAAGAGAGAGGGAAAGAAAGAAGGGGGTTTGGGGGAAAAGAGTGACTGTATAAACGGAAGGCGTCTTGTCATTGATGAATGGGACACACTGGGACAGGCTGCTGGTCCTGCGTGCGCCCTGAGGTACACCTGGGGGGCGACGGTGTCCCTTTGAGGCGCCTCCATTGCCCCGAGGGAAGAGGAGACGAGGAATGATGAAGAATCGAAATAGAAGAAGGGAGAAGAAGCGAGTGATGATGAAATGAGATGATTTATTGGGGCTAAGGCGACTAGCGATGGGATTTGTGGGCAAATGGAGGGCGAAAGGCATGCAGACGCCCGTGGCAGGGCAGCTGATGAAGGCCTTCATGGGTTGTGCTACGCATGGGGTCACGTGCAAGTCGGAATAAGTTAGCCGATTCTTCCCTCCCCCTTCACCCATCCCCAAAATCACCCGAGGGGGAGAAAGGGGATCTTTTGGGTTTGCAAATGCTCCCTCGCCTCTAAATGCCTTTACCTTCGAACCGGAGCAGACGGATCGAGGCTTCGACGGCTCGGTCATTTTGCCGAGATTACTTTTGTGTATCTTTGCGTCGCGCCGGAAACCTCCCTCGATCACTTTCGCCGGGACCTCTCTGCGCGGGAACTTCTTGATGGTCGAAGCATAGATCAGGTTCACGCAGGAGTGTCGGGAATGGAGATGGAGAAGTAAGAAAAGGAGAGAGAAGAGAGATGGAACGGATAAGGAAAGCTGAGAATGGAGATGGAGAAGTAAGAAAAGGAGAGAGAAGAGAGATGGAAGGAAGGAAAGCTGAGAAATGGAGATGAAGTAAGAAAAAGAGAGAAAGATGAAGGAGAAAGGAAAGAGAATGGAGATGGAGAAGTAGAAAAGAAGAGAAAGAGAGATGGAACGGACAAGGAAGCTGAGAATGAGAGATGGAAAAGTAAGAAAAGTAGAGAAGAAAGATAGAAAAGGAATAAGAGAAGAGAGAGATGGAACGGATAAGAAAAGCTGGGAAAAAGGAGGAAAAATGGAAATGAGAGATTCAATTTAAAGAGCATCACTCAGTGGAAATGGAGAGATAGGAAGGAGGGAAAGGGGGATAGAGAGAAAGAAAAAATGAGGCGAAAGGAATTGAAAGGAATTGAAAATAGTGAAGTACTTTTTAGAAATAGACATCAGTGAGTGAAAGTACGAACGAAAAAGAACAAAGGATGGAAAGAAGAGGGACGAAAAGAAGTGATGAGAGGCAGGTAAAAGCACGGATGAGGTGGATGTTAGGGAGAGAATCGAGGAATTAGAGTGGAGGGATAGAAATGGGAATGAGAAAAAAAACAAATGAAAGGGATGGAGAAAATA
>NW_020869184.1:1106991-1111660 GCF_003789085.1 Penaeus vannamei
TTTAATTATTAATATTTAGTCATTATATTCATAAGTAATTACTATTCTAATATTCTCATTATAAATTCTAATACATATATATAGAGTGAAAATATGTATATAGATAGATAAGATATAATGTGTGTGCAGATTATAAATTGATAAAAATTGTGAATGTGATGTCAATTGTGATTGAGTCATTAGGCATAATGGATCATATAAACCTTCATGTGTGTGAGTGTAATTTTGATATTTAATATAGCAATAATGATAATTATAACATGACAAGACTGATTATGAGATGTGATCAATGAGCAAAAATGATAATTAGTGAACATGACTATATATAATAATACTATAAAATATATATAATTAATAAATTATAGGATTATAACATAATAAATATATCATCACATAGATATTCATCAGTTTTGTGTGCCCTCTCTCGTGTGTGTGTGTGATATGTGTGTGTAGTTGTGTTAAATAAAGGCCAGAATAATAAAAGTCCCAAAAGTGTATCTGAAATAAATAAAACTAAAAAAATCTACTCGGCAAAAATCTGGAGGCCGTTATGAGAAAAACGTCGAAAAAAACATTTGTTAGTGTTGCCTTCCGGGCAATTTTAATGTGGTGTGTGTAGAGTGTGTGATGTAGAGATGGTGCGTGTATGTTAAAATCATATATTAAGCAATGTATCTATGAAAATTACATATATTATATGTATACTATTTATGGTAATTGTATTTATGTATATATGGTGGTATGATATTGTGATATTCCTATATATGTGTATGCTATATATTAATATATCCTATATATATATTTATTAATTAATGTAACCTAATAAATTGCGATTATATTAAATTAATATATAATATGATATTAATTAATATACATACATAATAAAGGTAATCTAGATAATAATATGAACTACCTATTATAACTAATTAATATAATAATACATATGTATATATTAATGTATATGTAATATATTAAAGCATTATAATTATCAAATATAATGCATTGGTAATCTGATCTTATAGATAATATAACTATGCTAATATATAACATATATATAGTTGTATGTATATAATATACAAAATTATTATAATATATATAATGTGTGTAAAATATGTATTTATAAGCATATAATTGCAAATTAAATGCTCTATATATTTCCAATTTAATATATATGTATTCCTATTATACTTACATATATTATGTTCTTGTATGCTATCTGTAATTAAATGAGCTAATAGGATAATATAATTTACTAGAATATATAAAACTACAATTTAATATCATTTTTACTATTATTAATTATTACTTTAAAGATATCATATCCGCTATAATTTATATCTCAATATATATGTTTGTATGATTATATAATTAGTACTATTATTAATTACATATAAATATAATATAAATAATAAAAATACTATATATATACTATATATAGTTAATATATAATATATAAATGTATAACTGGATTAAACCTGTGGAGATGTTGATGTGCGTGTGTGTTGTGTGTTGTGTGTGATGTGATTGTAGAGCTGTATGTTGTGTGATGTGTGATGGTGTACATAATAATTAATTATAACGCTATCTGTGTGAGAAATATTGTATTTTGAAATTAAATGATGATTATATTATAAAGATAAATATTGTATGTATATAAATGAATAATCATGATCATAATTAGTCACCATAAATGCTGTATAATATAAGGATTATCAATTAAGATAAAGTATAAATATATTATAGTGATTGACCATACATAAATATATATATACATATAACTATAACAATACGTAACATAATATACTAAGTTAATAAGATATAATAATTAATAATACTAATATATATATAATTAAAATAATATCATTAAATTCAGTCCATTAACATTTATATCATATTATAATGAAATGAAAAATAAAATAGTCAGCACCTACAGAAGATACATAAACTATTAATAATTAAATTATTTCTAAAAGTCTGAAAAAAAACGGACCTACTAAAATAAAATTCTAGATACGTTATTAACAGCTTTATGACAGAAAACGACTAAGGAATAAATAAATAAAACCACTTTTCATACTTTTTAATTAATATAGGACTATAAATTTATTGAAGGATATATAATTAATTTAATTCATATACATAAACATAGTAAAAATAAATATGTTAATAATGCAATATTATTCTAAAATTATGCATCGTTTATTAATAACTAATAAACGGAGGTGGATATATATATATAATATAATTATTAAATAAATTGAATAAATAATTGAGACAATGATTATATAATATGATGACTACAATAAAATAATATAATGCATAATAAAAAAATATAATAAAGGTCAGTCCACATAATCTAATAATAAGGCATAATTCTTATATATATAGTTATAATATTTACTGATATAAATTATATAAATATTAATGTACAATATATGAACTCATTCCTACAGATATATTAATAATCATACATAATAACTTTAAATATAAATAATATATATACTATAGGCATATATATAAATGGAGCAATTAGAATATGATAATTAACATAATAAATTATACTTTATGAGCATTATTCATGTCTACATATATGTGCGTTGAATATTATTCAAAAGATTATAAAAACTATGTACTAAAGTACTCAATTACTATTACTTCACCTTACTTTGTTTCATTATTATGTATCTCTTAAGATAAATCCTGAGTATTCATCTATAAAACTCGTCTATTCTTGCATTGAATGTCATCATCTAAATATTTACACTCACGTATTATCTTGCCTCAGTAAATGGCACTTAGAGAAATTTAGCCTAATTACACACTAGTTTATTAATGATAAAAATAGCAATAATAATTACAAGAAATAATTATATTAACTTGTCATACTTCTATATAATTTATCACGAATGTTAATTGTTGAGATTATGTTATAGTATGCTAACATAGTATCATACCTGATGCTTAGAGTCCATCTTAGATACGAGAAACAAATTGGACAATGTTTTGTTTAGACTCCATGGAATGACCATGAGGAATTAAACTATGACACATCTCCTATCTATATATCACGCTATAAATATCCAAGTGTTGATATATATATCGTATACAGATAAAAACTAATTGTTTACGATATTACTAACGCGCACGAGTATCACATGACATAAGATATTATATATTGGAAATTCATGATTTGGATAATCAAATGTATGAATCAGCCCTATATGAAATAAAGGCAATATTTTATAAACTCTCCAATATGCAAGGTACTCTAAGGCTGAACTTGTTTGAACCTAATAAATTACAAAGATATAGGAATTGAACACCTCCTCAAAACGTGAACAGTTCCTCTATTTCAAGCCTTCTCTATAACACAAAAAATAATATACAAGGCTTGTGTGCAAGTATGTCTTCTTGTTTCTGTTCTTTTATTACATTCGCTTATAAGGAGAGTGAGGCAAACGTCGAATTGACAAGAAAAAGCCTATTATCGCTCCCTTTTGCTCTTTTATCTTGAGATCTTTTAGGCAATTATTCTAGCACACTGTTTAAAACTATTTATCATTGCACCTCTCTGAATAGATAGTTAATTTATGGATTTCCATTGTAGGTGATCTTCCCATAAGCCATCTCTTAGAATATTATTATCTCTTATACTAGATACAACCAATAATAGGAATAAAATTTCTTATGGACTATAGGATGACGTGAATATAATGCTCAAGTATTTATGTGATAAATGTCATGTACCAAGATAATGACAAAAATTTAATACATAGAATATAAATGGTGCTCCTGTTACTAAATATAATTGCTCTTGAGGATAAATTATACTAGCTATATTAGCAGACTTTTGTTGACCCGTCCGATGATTTCACCTTTCCCTCAAGGAGAATAGTAGCGAAAAACGCAATAATTAACTCTTATTCCAATAAATTTCTTTTTACCCAATTTGGATACTCAAATGTAAATGGTGGGTCTATACTGTATAATTAGAAATTTTATATTATAAATCACCACAATAACTTATTTTATCATTGTACATCCAGTATATATAGTGTTATCATTATTCTTGACGGTTCATTACTACAAGCGATAATTATAAAAATCATTTCAGAATCTAACTATATGCACTTCTTTATCCGAAAATCAAAGTATTTGACGCTTCTCGTAAAATTGTCATTATGCTAAAATAAAATTGAGGGTGCCGACGGGTATAATGATAAAAAAATAGCAATTAATAATTTAGTATTAATTACATTAAATTAACTACTTGTGGAGCCATCATATAGTGTGTCTAAAAAAGATATTAATGATGTATACTAAAGATTTAAACAAATTAAACTTAATGAGAAATACATATAAGTGTGTACCAGTGCTATATGCCGAGCGAAGACCCTCAGCTTAAGTGTCTGAGGTGAGTCCGGGCTTCAACAAGAGGGAATATGGTAATCGTTTGTAATTGAAGTGTGGCCTTCATGGACTGGCGGAAAGGATCGCGGAGAAACAGAAGCCTTTGTGCGAACAGATATGTCCGGGAGTTGCAGCTATGAAGCGACTAGTCAAAGGCGATGGCCACTACCTATGAGATTTGCTTAAAGGTTATCCTCGGCATACACCCTGCCGTGACAGTTTTACTCTGGCAAGCGTTTCAGAGCGACACAAGGAATCC
>NW_020869184.1:1119212-1148144 GCF_003789085.1 Penaeus vannamei
ATCCCTCCACCTAACAACCAACCACCAATAATCCCAACCGAAATGGCTCTCTCTCCCTCCCTCTCTCTCTCTCCCACTCATTCACCTCTTTTCCCTTTTCCACCTCTTTCGCCCTCCCTCCCCCCCCCGCAGCTTCACAAAATGCGCAAAGCGATCGCCGAATGGTTTCTCGAGACGACCAGCACCCTGTTACTGGTGTCCATGGTGTCTCTGCTGGTCCTCGTCTACACGGCTGCCGTCTACGGGTTGCGAGGCGCGTCCTCTGTCGTCCCTGTGATCTGCACCGCCTGCTTCGCTCTCACTCTCTGCTACGTGGGTCAGGATTTTGAGGATAAGGCAAGGATAAGGAATGCGTGGGATTTGTCTTTGATGTTTAGGTTTTTTTGTTTGTTATTGTAGATGTTTATTATCATTAGATAATAGATGTTATTAATAATTAGATTAATAATTAGATATTATGTTATTATACATATATTATTATTATTATCATTATATTATCATTAATATATTATTATCATTATCATTATATTATCATTCATTATTCATCATTATCATCATTATCATCATCATTATCATCATCATCATCATCATTACGTGATTTGCTTATTTTTGTTATTTATGTACCTGTTTCATTTATTCATCTTTATTATTATTCATATTGAATTTTTGCAAAGCGTTCTTATAAGGAATAATATTTATATACAAATGGTCCCTTTGCAGGTGGAATCAGCGGTCGAGAAATTGAGGGACCACAAGTGCAAAGCAACAGATGCCGAACTGCAAGGCCTTGTAGGTGGATTAAGATGGAGAGTGAGGGAGAGGTGAAGGGAGGCTGGAAGGGAGGGAGGAAGGAGGAGAAATGGAGAAGGAGAAGGGAGGGAAGGGGAGAGGGAAAAGGAGAAGGAGAAAGGGGAGAAATGGAGAAGGAGAAGGGAGGGAAGGAGAGAGGAGAGAGGAGGAGAAAGGAGGAGGCAGGAAGGGCGAGAGGGAGGGAGGGGGAGAAATGGAGAAGCAGGAAGGGAGAGAAGGAGGGAGAGGGAGAAACGAGGCAGGTGTTAAGAAAGAGATGATGAATGGAGGAGAAAAGCAGGCGGGAGGAAGAGGAATGGTGGATGAGCAGAGGGAGAGAGAGAGAGATTCCTAACTATTCACAGAATAAGATTCCGTAATGCAAATATATATACACTACATCTGCATTCATTTCCTAATTAAGCAAAATAATTCCACCTCACTCCCTCTTCCCTTAAAATCCTTACAGATCAAGAGTCTTCTGAGATCGCTAAAAACACTGCAACGTTTCTCCATGTGCGGCTGGTACAACCTGAACAAAACCCTCCTTCTTGCAGTAAGTAGAGTGGTACGACATGAAGTAAATGGAGGTAATTAGAATGATATAAAATTGCAAGAGGTAGATAATACGTCTTGTCGGATACATTATATACATATAATAATATAAAAATGCAGTGGGTAGATAGTTTGTCTTGTCAGATACATTATATGCAGTAAATTACAAATACAGAATTTGGCGGTGGGGCTGGAATGTGTCTATCTTTGCTGATCATAAAACAATCTATCTATCTATATTTGTTGCATAATATAATGTTTATATAATATCAGAAGGGATAAAGAACCTGATTTTAGTTTATTTGGATTCTTCATTTCATTATTTTTGCTGCAAGTGAAATTTCAAAAACGCATTTCATTCTTACAGATGTGCAGTTTAGTGATGGCAAACTTGGTGGTGCTGCTGCAAATTGGAAACTCAAACCCCAGACTATCTTGAAAGAAGAAGAAACGGGTTTCTCTTCCTGTGTCTGGCTCTTGAATATGATTCGATGTCTTTTGATATATTGGTCTCGTATTCTGGATATATACCGTTCATTTACGATTGTAATTTTGTTCATACACGTTCACACACATAAGTCTATCTATCAATCTCTCTATATATATAACCAGTTGAAAATAGTTCCAAGTCTATCATCTACTACTTTTACATTGAAAAAACTAAAGTAAATATTCAAATGTTCTATAGTAAATGCTCTAAGTTAGCCACGACACATTTTATTACGTTTATGCGTCTTAGTGTTTTCAGATCTGCTAGTGTAGAAACTTACAGATGTGTGTGTGTTTTGTCGTAGGGTTCTTGATAAATGGAGTCTTGGCAGCTCCTCTAAACATGTATCATTGTCACCCCGAAGAATACTTAATCTAGTACAACCAATTCTCACGCGAAACCTGAACAAGCATATGGCAGCTATAGATAATTCAACAAATTGGTAAGAGGCAGTTACTGAAATGTCAATAAAGGCTTTTGTCTGTTTTACTTCCTCCTTCTCTCTCTCCCCTCTCTCTCTCTCTCTCTCTCTCTCTCTCTCTCTCTCTCTCTCTCTCTCTCTTCTCTCTCCCTCTCTCCTCTCCTCTCTCTCTCTTCTCTCCTCTCTCTCCTCTCTCTCCCCTTCTCTCTCTCTCTTCCTCTTCCTCCTGTTCTAGTAAATATACAGTCGTATGAAAAAATCTTAGCGTACAAGAACATTCAGTACAAGGTTCTCTGTTAACAAAGTAAATATCAAATCATCATTATTTATGTATATCACTTGTAGTATTGAGTGTATGTTAGGATCTTGACTGTAAAAGTAACTTGTTGGACTCATAAAAGGTAAACAGATATCATTACTAAAAGGTTAATATACAGCTAATAACAAGAGTAATGAAGGAAAACAATATACATATCAAAATAGGTTCATATTTTATCTCTTGTGAATCTCGAAACCTCATGCATTTATTCTTCCTGCCATGCGCATTGTATCTATATTTTGGTCTAAGTTGTTTTGGATAAATAAAGGCTCTGATTTCAGCTTCAACACTGAGTTTTAAAATGCCGAAAGTTATTGTTTAGGGTTCTTCTTTCCCTTAGAGTGTTCAACTTCATCGTTACACTAAAAAAAGATAAAGAAAATGACATCAATTATTACATGATGGAATTTAATGTATATTTCAGTTTACTGCTGTCATCAAGGTGCCCTTTTTTTTAGTATTAATATCTGTCTACTGATACAAGTTTTGTTATTACCATAGGTAATAACAAGTATTGTCAGTATTGTCATCATTGTTATAAGTATCTTTATCATTATGCTTTCATTATCATCACTATTCTTATCTCCGTCATCAGTATCGCTATCATTAGCCTACACATTAACATCATTATCATACTATCACCATTAGCATTATTGATAGCAATGGTTAGGGCATCATTGTATGTCACTAGTAGTAGTGGCAGTGGCAACATCTTTATCTCTGGCTTGCTCCTATCAATCACATTTCCATTTCTTTATCCTTCCCTGTCCGCGCCTGGTTAACTGCATCGAAAATGAAGACAATTTCACGAGTAATTCCGAATGTGCAGAGACCAACTGTAGCATCGCTGTCACACGATCTCCTATAACATCCGTGTGAATGACCAAGGACCTCGCTGCCTGGGAATCCGGCCCTAATGATGATGGTAATAATGAATCAGTGATGAATATGGCAAATGACACTGATATTAGAATACTAAAGATGGTGATTATAAGAACTGTAGTGAGAATAGTTGCGAAATGCAAATTATCTGAAATCGTAAAAGATTATCATTATTAGGTGAATTTTCTACTGTAATTAGATAAGAGAAAGAGAACATTACACTATTTTCCTGTTTATATCATTATGGCTTTTCCTCAGCGTGATTTCTGATATTTACTGAAAAATATCTCTGGCTTGTACTAAAACAATATGCTGACACAGACGAAAAAGAATATTTTTGTTTCGTGTGACAGCGTTCCGTTACATTATTGTATGTACTTTTTATGCAGAAAGTTCTTATTGTATATTAATGCATTACTGTACTAGATTTATTCTGTGCAATATCCAACGAGAAAACTGCTGAAGGAATTTCTTCATAGGTATTTTGTTTCTCTCCCCTACACTAAACACAATGCCAGTTATCTGAATGGAAAACTGGCGGGTCTAATGCAACAGACTATATCGTTTCTTATCTCTTACTTTCGCTTAACAGACTCCCTTGAAATACATGTTCTTCAGATTGATTTATTATAATAGCAGCAATACACATTTCTAAGTAATATTCAAAATTTACTAAAATACTTTCGTTCATGATAATATTTGTGGGGTTCAATATATATTTGAGTTTACTGATGTCATCACGTGAACTTCTCGGTTTATAACGTCAATAATTTTGTTATTATTGTTTTATTATTGTTGTGGGTATTAGTACTGTCATTATTCTACCATCGTTATTATTATCAGCATCGTTATTATCACCCTTGATATTATCAACATCACCAACAACATTATCAGTATCGATAGAGGTAGACATTCTATTTATCCTCATGATGTAGTAGTAGAATAGCATGACAATGAAATAAGAGCAGTACTAAGGAAATTGTATAAGATTTAGATGATTTTTAGTGAGATCGAAATATGATCTTCCTTCTTTTTGCTTATCATTATCATCCTTATTGATGATAATAACAGTAATGTGAATAATAATGATAACCATTATTATTAGCATTGGTAATTATAAATACTTATTATCATTATTATTATCATTAGCATTATATATAGATAGATAGTATCATTATTATTATTAGCTGCACTAGTTGTAGTAATACCATCATTTTTTTATACCATTGTCACAATTATCAATACCTTTCTAACGCCTTTTATGGCTTGTCCCCTTCAACCTCATGTTCATTTCTTTATCCTTTTCCTTCTCCTGCCTGGTTAACTGCATCTAAAAGGAAGACAATTTCACGAGTAATTCCGAATGTGCAGAGACCAACTGTAGCATCGCTATCACACGATCCCGTATAACATCCTTGTGAATGACCAAGATAATGATGGTAAAAATGAATCAGTGATGGATATGGCAAATGGAATTGATATTAGATTACTAGTGATGGTGATTATAAGAACTATAGCGAAAATAAATCCGAAATACTAATTTAAAACGTAAAGATAAATTGGTTGTGAATTTTCTACTTTATTATGTGAGGAGAAAGAGAATCCATTATTTTTCTGTTTTTATTACTATATTTTTACTTCGGTACGATTTCAGATATTTACTGAAAAAAAAAATGTTACCGACTTGTACTAAAACACAGTATACTCACATAGAAAGTGACACGGATAAAATTAAACACAACCATAACAGGAAAAGAAATGTCTTTTTTTGTGTGCAACATCCAACATTACACTGTTGCGTGTACTTTTATATGCAGAAAACCTTGATTGCAATTCAATCCGCAAACACAACAATTCTATTTTGTGTAATATCCAACGAGAAAATTGTTGAGAGATTTTATCATTCTTGGTTTTTCGTCTCTCTCCCTCCCTCTCCCTCTCTCCTACACTAAACACAATACCAGTTATTTGAATGGCAAACTGATGTGACAAATGGAAGAGTGTGTTGTTTTTTATATTTCGCTTTCGTATATTGGACTCCCTTGATTCACATTCTCCTTGGATTCCTAAGCATATTCTAATAGAGGTAATTCACATTTTGAGATAGATTACAAAATTTCACTTTATAGGAAATATATATGAACATTTTTATTGGATTTATTATATATTTCAGTTTACTTATGTCATCACGTGAACTCCTCAGTCTATAACTTCAATATTTCTGCTGTTATTGTTTTTATTATCATTGTGGGTATTAGTATTGTCATTGTTCTTTTATCGTCATTATTATCATCATCGTTATTATCAACAATATTATTATCAACATCGTAATCCACACCAATATCGTTAGTATTGATAGAAGTAGGCATCTTAGTAACCGTCATGATTTAGTGGTAATAGCCTCATAATAGCAACACGGCAAAAGCAGTAATAAATTTAGTTTTAATACCACTTGTTACAATGGACATTCTCTGTTCTGACATACTGTCTGTTTTATTTTACTTCCAAATCTCCCCCTGTGTGCAAGGGATGGCTGGGGTTACCATCCTCTGGCCGTGTGTGGGATTGAACGTAGGTCAGTAAGATTGTAAGACCAACATGCTAACCGCTACGCCAGCACAGGAACTGCAAAAGATTTAGATAATTTTGAGTGACGTTGCTTTTTATTATTATTATTGTCATTATTATCATTATCATTATTGATGATATTGATAGTAAAGTTAATAAAAATTATAATTATTACTATTATGATTAATATTAATGGTAATTATTACTATTATGATTAATATTAATGGTAATAATTACTATTCATTGTCATTATTATTATTGGTAATAATTATTAATACAATCATTATTATTAGCAGTGCTTGTTATAATAGTTATAAAATCACTTGTTTTTATCAATGTCACAATTATCATTACCCATCCAACGCCTTTTATGGCTTGTCTCCTTCAACCACATTTATATCTTTTAATCCTTTTCCTTCTCCGCGCCTGTTTAACTGCATCGAAAATGAAGACAATTTCATGAGTAATTCCGAATGTGCAGAGACCAACTATAGCGTCGCTGTCACACGATCCCGTATAACATCCGTGTAAATTACCAAGGATGATGATGGTAACAAGGTTGTTATTAGAATACTAATAATGGTGATTATAAGAACTATAGCGAGAATAATTCCGAAATATTTATCATTTGAGATCGTAAAGGTTAACATTATCACATGATTTTTCTACTGTTATTAATGGGGACAAAGAGAATCCACTATTTTTTCTGTTTTTCTTACTATATTTTTACCTCAGTACGATTTCTGATATTTACTGAAGAAAAAATGTTACTGGCTTGTACTAAAACACAGTATGATGAGAGAGAAAGTGACACCGATAAAATGAGACTGTCCAACCATGATAGGAAAAGGAATACTTTTTGTTTTTTTTCTTGTGACCGTGGTTCATTACATTGTTTTGTGTACTTTTGTATGCAGAAAACTTTTGCTGTCATTCAATCCGTAAACATACTAGTTCTGTTTTTTTTTTTTTTTTTTTTTTTTATTCCTCGTTTTTCGTTTCTCTCTTACAATAAACACAATACCACTTATTTGAATGAAAAACTGGCTTCCGCATTTGAGTAAACCCCTGAATCACATGTCCTTCACCGTCCTAAGCATAATTTAGTAGAGGTAATACACAATTTAAGATATATTGCAAAATTTATAATAACAACTAGATTGTGACAATACTTATAGGATTCAATATATATTTCAGTTTACTGCTGTCATCACGTGAACTTTTCGGTCAAGAACGTTAATATTTCTCCCGTTATTGTAATTATCGTTGTGGGTATTAGTACTGTCATTATTCTGTCGTCGTCATTATTTTCAGTATTGTTATTATCATCCTTGATATCCTTAACATCATGATCTACATCAATATTATTAGTATTATAGCATAATAGTAATGAGATGATAGCAGTACTAAGGGAATTTATAAGATTTTGATGATTTTTAGTGGGATAGGAATATTACCTTTTCCTTTTTTTCCTTATTATTTATTATTATCATTATCATTATTGATAATAATAAAAGTAATGTTGAAAATAATGATAATTGTCATCATTATTATAAATAATATTGTCACTGGTAATTATCACTATTAATATTACCATCACACTATATTGGTAACTATTATCAATACTATTATTATCATAATTAATAATAGTATTAGTTGTTGCAATACTATCCCTTTTTTTTTCAATTTCACAGTTATCAATATCCTTCCAACGCTTTTTATGGCTTGTCCCTATCAACCTCATTTTCATTTCTTTGTCTTTCCTTCTCCACGCTTGGTTAAATGCATTGTGTGTGTGTGTGTGTGTGTGTGTGTGTGTGTGTGTGTGTGTGTGTGTGTCACAAAACACACACACACTCATATTATATATATATATATATATATATATATATATATATATATATATATAATATATGTGTGTGTGTGTGTGTGTGTGTGTGTGTGTGTGTGTGTGTGTGTGTGTGTACACACACACACACACACACACACACATACATATAGATAGATAGATAGATAGATAGATAGATATAGATATACCTTTAGGATTTTGTTCAAAATGACTCAAAATTTACCTTCAAAACGGAACATTATATCGATTATATGCTTCTTTAACACTGTGTGGTGTTCGGGATTCTAATCTGCAGCAACACCACTAGGTACGTAATAACTAAGCTGCTCATCTGTAAAATAGATTTAAGGAAACTCCATGAACCGCAAATAATGTTACTTTAATTTGTATATATTGTGACAGACAAACCATCTACTTCAATTAAAAAAAAAAAAGCGATAAAAAAATATATTACACAAACAAATAAAGAGAGTATATTTCATTCGTATTATTAACAATAAAGCATTGCGCGTTAGACCAAATAGTGGTAGCATCCTACTTACTGCAAGAAGGAGGTTTTGTTCAGGTTGTACCAGCCGCACATGGAGAAACGTTGCAGTGGTTCTAGGGATCTTTCGAGACTCTCCGCCTGTGTTTGGAGAATACTTTAATTAAATAAAATGGTTGTTGATGGTTGTTGAATATGACCATGATACTGATAGGATACATCTATTTTTCTTATTCTTCTTTTCTTGTTTGATTGACTGGTTCCAATTCTTACTCCGCCAGGAATAAGAACACTGTCTTACAGTCTATTTCTATGCAACGTCTTACTAAATCAATATGCATCTAATGTACGTATGTGTATGTAATCATTTCTCTCTCATCCCTTTTCTTATCTCCGCTATCCCACACCCTATAGCACATACTATACCATACTCACACCAGGGCATGAACTTGGGCATTTGTTGCATCACTTGTAGTACCTAAGCTTCTGGGCCGCTGTGTCCACCTGCACAAAGAATCCAGGTCAAGTAAAGGGAAATGTAGTGTCACTGTAGGATTGTTTTTGAAAAATGTCTCCGCACAGAGATGGTTCCGCAAGTTCTCATAAACCAGTAATTAATGCAGTCGATATCGAGGGGTTATTATTATAGACATTATAACTATGTTACTGACATTGATAATAAAAACATAAACAGATCATATATTTTTGAAAACCTAGAAAAATAGCAGTACTAATGTTGTGAAATGTTAGTACTAGCAATTGGTTCATTGGGACTAAGTACCTGTAGAGCCCTCTGTGTGTAAAGACACTGAATGAAACTCGCGAGGGCATGGTAGCACTTCTATGCCATTCTCGGAGGCTCTGGTTAACAAATCATTCTAGTAGGTTGGCCGGGAGAATGGCATTCAACCCTGGTCACTACATATACCAATATTAGTACCATTAGATGTGTGGCTGTTCTTTTAGCTTTAATACAATTACTACTCGACTCCATTACAAAACAGTACATACTTTATCCTCAAAGTCCTGACCGATGTAGCAGAGGTTGAGAGTGAAACAGAAGCTGGACACGGCAGACAAGATCGTTGTGCCGCCCATTGAACTGTAATCCAGAGCCTTGTAGACGAGAATCACTGAAGACACCAAGCAAGTTAACAAAATAGTGCTAGTAGCCTCGAGGAAGCAGCTTGTCAAGTCCCTACGCACTCTTTCGATCTGGAGGAAATAAGAAAAGATGAAAATGAATCAATCAAAAGCAGAAAATGTGAATAATGGCGATAAGAGCTAACTCACTTTTTCATTCAGCCCTATTAATTGGAATTATATATGTGCGTGGTGAGTGGGTATGTGTCTATATATATATATATATATATATATATATATATATATATATATATATATATATTATATATAATATATATATAAATATATATATATTTTTTTTCTAAGGCCTAAGTGAATTAATAGAACAAAAGAGAACATCTATTTGCGACCAACCTTCCTCACTTTCTTCTCCGCAAGTCGGAACGATTTCCCAATGTCTCTGGCCTCTGTCGGATGCAAGTCAGCCAATCATTCACCGTATCTGCAAGGACCCTGGATACAGTAACGGACAGTCTTAAAAAGCACGAATACGAACAGGAGGCCAAGCACTGAAAACACGGTATGTATTGCAGTCACGGCATGAGCCACCGTGAGAAAGATGTCATTCGTTCTGACATAGTGGATCGCCCAGATGACTAGGTTCATGAGCATTCCAAGGCAAAAAATCCAATAGTTGGCACCATGGTCGAGACTCGAGTCTTCCGCCTCGAGCAGGTCTCCTACTTGTTCGAGGACCCTTGCCAGCCCTCGACTCCTCGCCATCAGGAAGAAAACTCGACATATACACGCCGATCTGCTCAGCGATACTGCGGAAAAGGAGACAGCGGCGTCGAGGTCCTCGCCCTCCACTTCGGGAGGAGGTAAGCGGAGGAAGCAGACCTTCAGGGAAACGCCGACCGTCAGGAACATCCACGAGAAGAGGGACCAGAGAAACAAAGCGACACTGAACGCCGGGCGGTGAGGAGGACCTGCCCACCTGTAGGGGAACAGCCCGACGACCTGGAGAACTGACACGACCACGCGAAGGAGCCTTCGTTGACCGCGTGACCCAACTTCGAGACCCGAGGAGACAAGGTCCCGAGAGCGAGATTCCTCGAAGTCATGGTGAAGGACCTTCGCTTTATAGGGTATTTGAATTCCAGTCCAGGTCTTCTTCTTGTCACGACCTTATCAGAGGACGCGGAGGCGGTTCCCGAAGACTGGCGTCGCTGCAGTGAGCGCTCGTCATCCTTGGCAAAGACGCTCAAAGGACGAGGCGTTTCAAAGAGCTAATTTTCTTACAGTTTATTGGAAAATTTGTCCATGTCGCTCTTCCTTTTCACGGCTTTGAGCTTGGAATACATTGCCAATATACAGCAAGAGGTGTAATTCACTATTGGCTACCAAGAGAGAACACTCAGATGCAATATGTGTGTTTGTGCGGCTGTATCTTACGTAGCAAGGGTAGTGATGAAAAAAAGAAAGAAAAAAAAATTAAAACGTTCCTCAACATTGATCGGCTCTTGAGTGTCCTTCACTGCAGCAAAATGTAAAAATGAAACGGATGATACTATTACATGCTCTCTCTCTTCTCGTCTCTCTCTCTCTCTCTCTCTCTTCTCCTCTCTCTCTGTTCTGCATCTCTTCTTCTCTCTCTCTCGTCTCTCTTCTCTCTCAAAAATAGTAATATAAAATAAGGCAATAAGTAAATTAATACATATACAGCGATGATACAAGCTATTCTAGAAATTTACCTGATATATTCCATAACACAAAATATGATGGTTACTTCCATTTTTTCTGCTTCATATTTATTTATTTTTTTTTATTTATTGCGGGATTAAATGTTAAGATTTTCAAAATCTCTTTTTATAAGTAGAAATAAAATCAGAATGTTCCGATGTATTCTGAAAAGAATGCTTCAAAATCGCATCTTTCACCTTATTAGCAAAGTCGATGTCTACCTTAAAGCAATATTAAGTGAAAGGAATATATAGTTAAACGGTCATTCTCAACAAAATAATAATAAATATAATGATAGTAATAATAATAATAATAATAAATATGAACAAACCAACCTACATCAAATCGGGTTTATAATGGATTTAATGTTTGTCATATTGTGCTTGTGTTTTAATCTGGTTTAATGTGTCTATTTGTATAAGCCAAATAAATGTTCTGGTTTCAGCGTCTGAATCAAGTCTTAGGATTCGGATGTTTGCTCCACTGCCTTTCCAAGAAGACAGGAAAATAACAAGATGTTTAATGGTAGATTATCGTTGGTTGTGTTCGCTTTCAATGGCACCGAAATACAATGAATCATATATAGAAGCATATAAGAGTAAATTATGAAAACGTCGTATTGGTGATATTTTGCAAAATTTCTTGGATTACTGGCAAACACAATTAGGAAATGGAATTCTCTATATATTTCAATTTACTGCTGTCTTCATGCTACATTTTTTCTGTCTATAATGCCAGTATTTTTTATTATTATTGGTTTTATTATTCCTTTTATGAGTATTACTATTATAATGCCTTCATAATCACAATCATCAACGTCACCAACATTGATAGCAGTGGAGTTATCATTACTATCAGTGTTATCATATGCATATTTATGATTTACCAGTCAAAGAAGCAGTCATAATGGAATACATCCCCCCTTTCTCTACGCCTGTTTAATTACAGTTAAAATCAATGCAGTTTCATGAGCAACTCCGAGAAGACCAACTATTTCGTCGCTGTCACACGATCCCGTATAACATCCGTGTGAATGACCAAGAATCCGGTCCTAATGATGATGGTAATAATGATTCAGTAATTGGGGTAATAATAAAGAGCTTCTTTTTATTTTATTAGTAGTAGCATGTAACTCAATCTGTAATTTAACCCGTAAGCATACTAGATCCGTTTTGTGTAACATCCAACGAGAAAAGTTCAATTTTAACTGAAAGCTGGCCTGATTGATGTAAATTGATGTAAATGTGTTCACATCTCTTACTTTCGCTTAAGAAAATTATATGAATTTTTTTTTTTTTTTTTTTTTTTTTTTTTTTTTTTTTTGTTTTGTATGCTTATGTTGATGTATCATAAATTTAGATTTAGATATCCTAAAACTTTACAAAATTATATCCTTTCCGTGCTATTCATACTATTTTTCGCGAAATTCAACTTATTTACTTTTACTGTTGTAATCACGTTGTGTCTCCTCGGTTTATAACGTAATATATATATATATATATATATATATATATATATATATATATATATATATATATATATAATATATATAATATATATATTTATATATATATATATATATATATAATATATTATATATATATATATATATATTATATATATATATATATATATATATTATATATATATATATATATATATATATATTATATTATATGTATATGTATATTTTATTTTTTATTCGTTCTGGATATCATTAATATTATTCTGTCATTTTTTATTGTTATTATATCAGTATCGTTATTATCCTACATATTATTAACATCATAATCCTCATTACCATTATCAGTATTGATGTAGGTAAATATCATATGTAGTCATGTTTGATTAGTAATAGTACCATAATAGTAATATGATACCAGTAATTAAGGTAACGGGGAAAATTGTTATACAAGATGTAGATAATTTTAGTGAGTTTGAAATATCATCTTTCTCAATCTTATTCTTAATACTGTTATTATTTTTATCAGAATATTATTATTATTATCATTAATATTAGCACTAATTGGTAATGACAATAATGATAATAAAAAATAAAAATATTAATAATTATTATTATTGTTCTCATTATGATCATTGGTAATAATTATCACTACCACTATTATTATCAATATCAGTTACCACCATTATTATTATATTATTGCCATCATCACCATCATCATTATCAGTATTAGAAGTAGTAACAGCATCATATTTTAATAATATCAACCTCATTCTCATTTTGTCCTTCCTTCTCCGCGCCTAGTTAACTGCTTAAAAAATGAAGACAATTTCATGAGTAATTTTTTTTCTGTTCACATTACGATGCCTTTATTTCAGAGTGATTTCTCAGGATTACTGAAAAAAAAACGATTACTGGCTTGTACTAAAAGAAATACGTTAAAAAAATACGGTAACATAAAATTAATTAAAACCCGAACAGGTAAAAGACTTCGTTTTGGCTTCTCTCGTGACAGCGTTTCATTCCAGTGTTGTGTGTCCTTTTTATAACCGGTGATGCAGATAACTCGGATTGTAATTAAATCTATAAACATATTAGATAGATTTTGTGTAACACCCACAAAGAAGAAAGCTTAGGGACTTTTTTTTTTATCTCTTAGACCAAGCCTGATACCTTTTCAATAGTGTGAAAAAGTAGTGTGACTATTCAAAAAAAATTGTCCTTTTCATAATTTTCTCAAAAAGAAAGAAAATCTCAAACCAACACACCCAAATACATCAAACCGGGTTTATAACAGATTTATTGCTTCTGTCATATATTGTTTGTGTTTAATTTGGTTTGTCTATTCCTTAAAGCCAAATAAATGTTCTAGTTTCAGCATCTGAATCAAGGCTTAGGATGTCGATGCTTGCTCCACTGCCTTTCCAAGAAGACAGGAAAATAACGGTATGTTTATTTGTAGATTATCGCTTGGTAATGTTCGTTTTCAATGGAACTGAAATACGAGTAAGAATATAAATATAAACGTAATTTAAGATATTTTGTAAAATTTCTTGGAACATTGTGTCGATAAATAGCAAAATGGAATTTGATTTATATTTCAGTTTACTGCTGTCATCATGCTGCCCTTTTTCTGTCTATAATGTCAGTATTTTTATTGTTATTGGTGTTATTACTTTCATAATGTCTTCATAAGCATTATCAGTATCGTTATTTCTATCCTTGATATCATTATCATCCTAATATATATCATCAACATTAGCAGCATTGATAGCAGTGGAGGCATCATTACTATCAGTGTTATCATATGCATACTTATGATTTAGCAGTAATAGAAGCAGTAGTAATGAATGTATCCTTCCTTCTTTACGCCTGTTTAATTACATTTAAAATCAAATACAGTTTTATGAGCTACTCCGAGAAGACTAACTGAAGCGTCGCTGTCACACGATCCCGTATAGAAAAGGGAAGATACACTTCTCTTCTGTGTCTTTCCAAGCGTTATCCTTCATAATATCTAATTATCTTTATCTTTATTTTTGTTATTTTTATCATTAATAGTAATGTTATCACTATCATTGGTAATAATAATAACGGCAATGATAATACTAATATTGATAATAATTATCATTATTACCATTATTGTTATTGTTATCAACATCATTATCGCCATTAGTATCATTATCATCATCATCATCATCATCATCATCATCATTATCATTTATCAGTATTAGATGTAGTAACACCATCATCTTTTTAATAACATTGTGAAAATTATCAATACCCTTCCAAGGCTATTATTTCATTTTTTTTTTTTTTTCTATCAATAACATTTTCATTTCCGTAGCCGTCCTTCTCTGCGCCTAGTTGACTGCATATATAAAAGAAGACAATTTCTTGAGTAATTCCGAATGTGCAGAGAGACCAGCCACATCGTTGCTGTCACACAAGAGGAAGAAAAGAAATACACTTTTTTCTGTTACATTACAATGCCTTTATTTCAGTGTGATTTCTGGTGTTTACTGAAAAAAAAAATGCTACTGGGTTGTACTAAAACAAATACGGTAGCCTAACATAGACGGTGAAACGGATAAAATGAATTAAAAACAGAACAGGAAAAAGACTATGTGTTGGTTTCTCTCGCGATAGCGTTTTATTCTAATGTTGTATGTCCTTTATATAACCGGTGATGGAGATAACTCAGATTGTAATTGAATCCGTAAATATATTGGATCCATTTTGTGTAACACCCACAAAGAAGAAAGCTCAGAGACTGTTTTTTTTTTTTCTTAGATCAAACCTGGTACCTCTTAATGATATGGAAAACTGGTGTGACTATCCCCCCCCCAAAAAAAAAGTGTCATTTTCTTCATAATCTCTCTCATGAATCACACAACCTCAGTCTCCTGCGTGCCACCTAACCTCAAACTCCAGTACCTCCTCCTCTGAAATTCCCACAACCCCCACAACCCCACAACTGATTCCTCGAAGCTAAGGTCACACTAGTCTTTCTGGGATCCAAAGACAGCCTCGTCGAAGTCTGCCAGCTACGGTTTGTGATTGGTCAGTTGACTTCGGCGAAGCTGTCTTGGGATCCAGCAAAGAGAAGACTAGCGTGACCTTAGCTTGACCTGACTTCGGCGAGGCTGTCTTGGGATCCCAGCACAGAGAAGAATAGTGTGACCTTAGCTTGACCTGACCTACACTCAAGACTCAGATAAGGTGAGACATCCGCGTGTCTACCTGCAGCAGCACAACCAGGTACGTCATCACACCACTGGACATCTGAAGAGGAATGAAATAGCGTAATAAAGAGAAAATTAGATAACTGGAAGATACAGAACAACTGTCAAGCAAAGTGAGTTGTATATATGTATGTTTAAACTAATGGACGCCATCGCTGTATAAATAAACAGAATTGCGGCTCTTCACTAAAGTTTCAGTTTTGGAACAAAATACGAAAGGTAAAAAGGTGAACATTAATTAATTAACATTAATTAATAATATTCGGTGGACCTCTAGTAACGAATAATGAAGTTTGGAAAAAAAAATCCTTGTTTATGGAGTGTTTTATCATTTTCAAGCTATACATATCTCCAATGATATGAAATTAGTTTAGCTGTACAGGGCTGTTAATATACTCTACGTCATTATGTACTGCATTTGGAATACATTTGTGTTTCACGTGGAGTGCCCTGAGAACACAAAACATGTGAAACGTATGCCGATAAATGTACCCAGTATTGTGCAAAATCATATAGATCTATAATCTATATATATATATATATATATATATATATATATATATATATATATATATATTATATATATATATATATATATAAATAGAATAGCAGGCTAAACTTAGACCAACAACGATGTTTGTGACGTAAGGCACCGTATCTCTTTTGTTTGGCAAACTTACAGACAGAATGAGGGTTTTGTCCAACGTATACCAACCACACATGCTGAAGCAACGAGTGGTTCAAGACCCCAGAAAGACGATTCATCTGTAGGAGAAAATGTTACAGGCTATAGATGGTTTGTAACATTTCCCTACGAATATCTTGAGATAAGATGCATTATCATTCCCTACATATGACCAATAAACTGCATATATTTTTTCCTTTTTTTGGTGCGTCTCAAAAGGATTTATATTCAAGAATATAGATTATGCTCACTTCTGCTTTCATCTCGACATCGGAAGTCTCACAAGCGCGGTCTTTAAGCATGTCAATCACTGCTGTCACCTGTGCAAAGATTTCAAAGTAATATAAATGAAAATCACTTCTATAAGTTTCCTTTTCATTTGTCATTAACATGTAATTCATAGAAAAGATTCCTTACCTTGTTCTGAAAGTTCTGACCAACAGAGCACAGCATTAAGAGGAAGTAAAACGCTGACAGAAGGAGCAAGTTCATCACTCCTCCGTCAGCCTTGTAAGTCAGGACCTTGTAGATCATGCCCGTCAGGAGCACCACACAGAAGAGCAGAACAGCCGTCAGCGCCTCGAAGAAGCAGTAGATCATAGTCTGATGCAGTTTCTCAATCTGTCAAGCGATGAGAGAATTCCCCCAGCACAAGAGATAGAAATAGGTGAATAACGTTTGGCATACCTTACCTTGCAAGTAGATTTCAGAGTTTCGAAATATGTCTCCACAGTCTGTACTTATATAGTAGATCTATTTCAGTTTTATTATCATTTATTATCAAATTACTTCAAGAGGACAAATGAGAATCGAAACACCACAAATTATATATCTAAATATCTATTTCTATACACGTGTATGTATATCCTAAAGACAGATTACCTGCCGTATTTTGCGCTCCAGAGAACACAGAGGAGGAAGCACCTGCAATCCGGAAGCGAAGGCCAGGCCAGGTCCCTGGAGTGACTGTGAGGCCAACTCTTCCCTGGCCACGTCCACCAGCCGCGTCGATAAGATAAGGGAAAGCGCCTCGAAGAGAAGGCAGCAGGACATCAGACCAGCAGTCTCTATCAGTGAATATGTAAGGAGAACAGTGACCATGGACGTGGAAAAAAGGGGAGCTATGTACACACAGTACCCTATGCCCCCCGCGATGATTATGACCGCGTGCACAAGAAACGTCACCAGGAGACTCGTACAAGAGAGGCTCTCCGTGCTCATAATCTGTGGGTCGTTAACGATGAGGTCAAGACAAGCTGCCAGGACTGGACTCCTGAACAGCACAGCCAGATGTGTCAGATTCAAAGACACGTATCTAAAAATGATGTAGATGTTGGCGATAACGTCACCTATTTGGATTCCATTCGAATCTTCAGGGTAAATATACTCAACAAGGATGTCTGCAATGGCACCATAAATCATGAATAGGTTGATGCCGACCGACCACACGCACAGAGCGACACTGAGCTGCGGTCGCAGAGGACCAGACCAGGTGTAGGGAACGACCCGATGGCCTGGAAAGTGGTGACAGAAATGCGCAGAAGCCAAATGGTGACCTGGCTTTGCGATATAGAAGGACGCAAGGCCGACGGAAGGCGAAAGAGCTCCTTCAGCCCCATGGTTAGAGTCCTTCGGGTTCCTCAGCGGCCGTGTGAACTCTGCGAAGGCGGACGGAAACTGGCGTCCAAGCGGCACCCTCTGGAAGGTGAAGGACACCAGCGTCTGTCTCGCTCCAGGCTTTAGAATGATTCAATGCCGATCAATTGTGATAATTGGAAATGTTCACATAATAAGGAGGACTGACAGGGGGTTCAGCTCTGTGAGGGTTCACTGTTAAGGTGATTATATCGCCAGAAGACAATCGCTCGATATATTTGTGTGCATCTAATTTTTAGTTCAAATCAACTGACATAGGACGAGAGTAGCCCAGGTAAAGGTGTTACCACAAGAAAGAAAATGCAACTGTTAAAACTCATTACACCAAGATAGACAAGAAATGCAAGACTGTGTAAGATACACGCTTTTAGTCTCTCCATAGACCATTTGCAGAGAGGACCTGAAGAAACCTGGAAACATGGGCTCAGAACAATGAAATAGAAAGCATTGGTGAACTAAGATAAACACAATAGAGCATCGAAAAAGAGAGAAACACTTTTTCAAGATGAAGGTTCAGGAGAACAACAGTTGTTTGAAATTTGTGTTTTTTATTTTATTAACAGCCTAATATCCAAGTGTTTCTTAAACGCCCTCGAGAATTAACGTAGTACTGATGACCAAGCAGTGTATTTCTCCTGTAATGTGCCCATGACAAAATGACCAAAATGTTATTGGTAACCCCAAAAATAGCATTATTAGAAACTGAAAAGAGAAGACCATCTTAAAAGGTGTCTTAAATTTATACCACCGCATTATTACTATTAGAAAAAAAATAGAAAGAACCTTTTGTGATTTTTTATCATAGTAATTAAATTTGCAATGATATTCTAGTCTGATCGAGCACTTTGGCCTCTTTTGTAATCTTGTGTCCATCGAAGATCAGTGAATGGAATACATTCTTTGGTTTAATTATGATTAATGTTGATATTATTGTTATCAGTTTTGGGTACATGGCTTCATTATCATTTATAATTGTTTACTTGTATTTGTCATGAGCATTTATTTGTCATGAGCATAAACTAGCATGTCATGAGCATAAACTAGCATTTGTCATGAGCATAAACTAGCATTTTTTGTTTGTCTGTTAAGAATTTATATAAAAATAGGAAAGAGGGTAATATTATCTATACTACTTAGTTTGGAGGAAAAATGCAATGAAATTTATTAGGACCAGATACTTCGCTGATCAATATTTGCAATTTCTGTGCAGTCATTGCGTTTAAACCATACACAAAAGATCTGAAAAAAATATAGAAAATGTGATTGAGCGTGATCATCATCATGCAAGGTATTGATCAGTTATAGATGTCTGGTTTTGGATCAAGCGTCTGTCATGCTTTTTTTTTCTTTCTTTCTTTCCTTCTTTCCCTTCTTTTCTTAATTCTTCGCCTCTACCTGATGAAACTGTTTTTTTCTTTTTTTAACTCTTTTTGATGAAACACTTTTGTTCTTCGTTTCTTCTTGATGAAACAGTTTTCTTCACTTCTAACTGATGAAGCAAAATTTTCTTAATTTCTGTCACATGAAAATTTTGTTAATTTCGATCTCATGTAAAATTTCTTCATTTCTGTAGCATGAAAATGTTCATTTCTGTCACATGAACTTTTCTTCATTTCTTCATTAAGTCACATGAAATTTTCTTCATTTGTCACAGGAAAAATTTTTTCATTTCTGTCACATGAACTTTTCTTCATTTCGGACCATGAATTTTCTTCAATTTGTCAGGAAAAAAATCTTCATTTCTGTCACATGAACTTTTCTTCATTTCTGACATGAAAATTTTCTTCATTTGTCACAGGAAAAAATCTTCATTTCTGTCACATGAACTTTTCTTCATTTCGGACCCATGAAAATTTTCTTCATTTGTCAGAAAAAAATCTTCATTTTCTGTCACATGAACTTTTCTTCATTTCGGACCATGAAAATTTTCTTCATTTGTCACAGGAAAAAAAATCTTCATTTCTGTCACATGAACTTTTCTTCATTTCGGACCCATGAAAATTTTCTTCATTTGTCCATATAAAAAATCTTCATCTCTGCAATGAAACAGTTTTCCTAACAAGTAGTTCTGCGGCCAAACACACGAAGAAAGTTCAAACTTCATATCACTACCGACTTCGACATGTCATTATACCCACGCACCGTAAGTAAGGAACATTTTCAAATACATCTCACATTCAGACAATACAAAAAGACTCGGGGGGGGAGGATCATGCACGATGAAAATAATCAATGCATTTTTTTTCCTTTTTTTTTTTTTTTTTTTTTTTGTCTATTGCCATCTTCTAATTGGACATAACACGCAGACGCGAATTTCACAGTGACGTAGGCGAATTATTTTGATAATTTTGATAACACGATGAATATAATCAATAAGTACTGCATCATTATTATTTTTTTTTCACCTATTGCCATCTTCTAATTGGACATAACACGCAGACGCGAATTTTCACAATGGCACTGGCGAATTATTTTGATTATCGTTCATCGTCCATGCCCTCTACTCATCTTCACGAACATGTTCATCTCTTTCTTTCAATTACATGATCGTGTGTGATCTAGTACAATGTATATATATATATATTATATTATTATTATTTATTATATTTATCTTTTTTTTTCTTTTTTGTGTTTAACCATATAAGCGTATGCATTTTTTTTTTTTTTTTTTTTCAATATATGATTTTTTTCTTATTCTTATTTATTTTTCTTTTTTTTTTTGTTGTGTGTTTAACCATATAGGTGTTTTCAATTTTTTTCTTTTTATTCCTTATTTTTTTTTTTTTTTTTTTTTTTTTGTTGTTTACCATTTAAGTGCATTTTTTTTTTTTCTTTTTTCTTGTTATTTATTCATTTGTTTATATTTGTTTTGTTTATTTATATGCAACTATATTGCGTTTTGCATGTGTTTAGTAGCGTGTTGAAAGAGTTTCTTAGTATATAAACGGTGGTAATGTTTTTTTTTTTTTTAGAATAGAAGTTTGTATCATTAATGTTTCTATTGCTATAGCTTTTTATTATTGCCTTTTCATAATTATCATTACAACTAAGATCATCATTATTACATTATCACTATATATTATTATTTCATTATCAAATACATCATTATTAAGATTGATTTCGTTGATGTTGTATTCATTGTATCATCACTTCCATACATCCATCTTCACTTTATCAATATGTATTATCATCATGATCATTATAGTCATACATTTAATCATTATCGTCTTTATAATCATTATAATCATTATACCTCATCACCATCATCATCATCCTCATTACCTCCCGTCCTCCCTATTCTATCTTTTTTATCTCTCTATCTCATTTCCTCTCTCCTCCTTTCCATCCCCTTCAGTTATTCCTTCGTTTATCCATCTCTCTTCCTTCTCCTTTTCCCATATTTCTCTTCATAGTTTCAATTTTTGCCCTATTTTTATTAATTTCTTCTTAATTTTCTTTCCTATTCTTCCTTCTCTTCTTCTTTTTTTCCTCTTTTCAGTTTGTCTCTCCCTCCCTCCTTCTTCCATTCCCTACCTGGGCGGGAAGAGGGAGGAGGAAGGAGGGGAAAGGGAGGGAGGGAGGGAAGAGAGGGGAGGGTTGGAGGGGGAGAGGGGAGGGAAGGAGGGAAGGTTGGAGGGTGGGAGGGTGGGGGAAGTTGGAAGGGGGGAGGGGGGAGGGAAGGAGAGGAGGGAGGGATGAGGAAGAAGTTGGAAGTGGAGGGTGAAGGGGGGGGAAGAGGAAGGAAGGAGGGAAGGTGGAGGGTGGAGGAAGGAGGAGGAGGGGAAAGAGGAGGGGGTTGGAGTGGGAAGAAGGGGGAGAGAGAGGGAGGTGGAAGGGGAGAGGGGAGAGGGAAGGAGGGAATTTGGAGGGTGGGGGAGTGGAGGGAGGAGGGAGGGAAGGAGGGTGGGGAGGAGAGGAGGGAGAGGGGGGAAAGAGGAGGAAAGGTTGAGAGTGGGAGGGCAGATGATGGACGGAAAGAGAGGAGGTTGGAGGGTGGGAGGGAAGATGGATGGAGGGTGGGGGAGGAGGGGGGGAGAGAGGAAGGAGGTTGGAAGGGGGGGGGAGGGGGAGGGAAGATGGAAGGAGGGTTGGAGGGAGGGAAGGGGAGGGATCGAGGGAGGGAAAGAGGAGGGGGTGGGAAAGGGGGTAATGGATGGAGGGTTGGAGGAAGGAGGATGGAAGGTTTGAAGGGAGGTAAGGAAGGGAAGAAAGATGGAGGGAAGGAGAGAGGGAGGTAGGGAGGGGGGAGGGACGATTGGAAGGAGGGAAATCATTACTATCAGTGTTATCATATGCATACTTATGATTTAGCAGTAATAGAAGCAGTAGTAATGAATGTATCCTTCCTACTTTACGCCTGTTTAATTACATTTAAAATCAAATACAGTTTTATGAGCTACTCCGAGAAGACTAACTGAAGCGTCGCTGTCACACGATCCCGTATAGAAAAGGGAAGATACACATCTCTTCTGTGTTTTCAAGCGTTTATCCTTCATATCAAATTATCTTATCTTTATTATTGTTATTTTTACCATTAATAGTAATGTTGTTATACTATCTGGTATAATAATAACGCAATGATAATACTATATTGATAAAATATATCATTATTAATTATTGTTTTGTTATCAATATCAGTATCGCATTAGTTATCATTATCATCATCATCATCATCATTATCATTATCAGTATGAGATGTAGTAACACCATTATTTAAATAACATTGTGAAAATTATCAATAACCTTTCAACGGCTTTTATTTCATTTTGTTTCTTTTTTCTATCAATAACATTTTCATTTCCGTAGCCGTCCTTCTCCGCGCCTAGTTAACTGCATATAAAATGAAGACAATTTCTTGAGTAATTCCGAATGTGCAGAGAGACCAGCTACATCGTCGCTGTCACACAAGAGGAAGAAAAGAAATACACCTCTCTTCTGTTTACATTACAATGCCTTTATTTCAGTGTGCTTTCTGGTGTTTACTAAAAAAAAAAAAAAATGCTACTGGCTCGTACTAAAACAAATACGGTAGCCTAACACAGACGGTGAAACGGATAAAAGGAATTAAAAACCGAACAGGAAAAAGACTGTGTTGGCTTCTCTCGTGACAGCGTCTTATTCCAATATTGTATGTCCTTTTTATAACCGGTGATGAGATAATCAGATTGTAATGAATCCGTAAATATATTGGATCCATTTTGTGTAACACCCACAAAGAAGAAAGCTCAGAGACTGTTTTTTTTTTTTTTTCTTAGATCAAGCCTGGTACCTCTTAATGATATGGAAAACTGGTGTGACTATTCCCCCCCCAAAAAAGTGTCATTTTCTTCATAATCTCTCTCATGAATCACACAACCCCAGTCTCCTGCGTGCCACCTAACCTGAAACTCCAGTACCTCCTCCTCCTGAAATTCCCACAACCCCCACAACCTGACTCCTCGAAGCTAAGGTCACACTAGTCTTCTCTGGGATCCCTAGATAACCTCGTCGAAGTCTGGCCAGCTACGGTTTGTGATTGGTCAGTTGACTTCGACGAGGCTGTCTTGGGATCCCAGGAAAGAGAAGACTAGCGTGACCTTAGCTTGACCTGACTTCGGCGAGGCTGGTGAGGATCCAGACTGACTTAGCTGACCTGACTACACTCAGACTCAGATAAGTGAGACATCCGCGTGTCTACCTGCAGCAGCACAACCAGGTACGTCATCACACCACTGGACATCTGAAGAGGAATGAAATAGCGTAATAAAGAGAAAATTAGACAACTGGAAGATACAGAACAACTGTCAAGCAAAGTGAGTTGTATAATCTGTATGTTTAAACTAATGGACGTTATCGCTGTATAAATAAACAGAATTGCGGTTCTTCACTAAAGTTTCAGTTTTGGAACAAAATACGAAAGGTAAAAAGGTGAACATTAATTAATTAACATTAATTAATAATATTCGGTGGGCCTCTAGTAACGAATACCGAAGTTTTGAAAAAAAAAATCCTTGCTTTATGGAGTGGTTTTAACATTTTCAAGACATACATATCTTCAGTGATATAGAAAGTAGTTTAGCTGTACAGGGCTGTTAAGTATACTAACGTCATTATGTACTGTATTGTGGAATATATTTGTGTTCACGTGTGGAGTGCCCTGAGAACACAAATGAGCTATGTCAGAGATCTTGTTTAAACGTATGGCCGATAAATGTACCCAGTATTGTGCAAAAACATATAGATTCTATATTTATAATATATATTATATATATATATTATATATATATAATATATATATATATATGACAGACTAAACAGACCAACAACGATGTTTGTGACATAAGGCACAGTATTTTATTTGTTTGGCAAACTTACAGACAGAATGAGGGTTTTGTCCAACGTATACCAACCACACATGCTGAAGCAACGGAGTGGTTCAAGAACCCCAGAAAGACGATTCATCTGTAGGAGAAAATGTTTCAGGTAATATGATGGTTTGTGACATGTTCCCTACGAATATCTCTTGAGATAAGATGCATTACCATTCCCTATATATGAGCAATAAACTGTATATACTTATTTCTTTTTTCGGTGCATCTTAAAAAATTATATTCAAGAATATGGACTTATCGCTCACTTCTGCTTTCATCTCGACATCGGAAGTCTCACAAGCGCGGTCTTTAAGCATGTCAATCACCGCTGTCACCTGTGCAAAGATTTAAGAGAAATGTAAATGAGAATCACTCCTATAAGTTTCCTTTTCATTTGTCATTAACATGTAATTCATAGAAAAGATTCCTTACCTTGTTCTGAAAGTTCTGACCAACAGAGCACAGCATTAAGAGGAAGTAAAACGCTGACAGAAGGAGCAAGTTCATCACTCCTCCGTCGGCCTTGTAAGTCAGGACCTTGTAGATCATGCCCGTCAGGAGCACCACACAGAAGAGCAGAACAGCCGTCAGCGCCTCGAAGAAGCAGTAGATCATAGTCTGATGCAGTTTCTCAATCTGTCAAACGATAAGAGAATTCCCCCAGCACAAGATATAGAAATAGGTGAATAACGTTTGGCATACCTTACCTTGCGAGTAGATTTCAGAGTTTCGAAATATATCTCCACAGTCTGTACTTATATGGGAGATCTATTTCAGTTTTATTATCATTTATTATCAAATTACTTCAAGAGGACAAATGAGAATCG
The DNA here is from genome assembly GCF_003789085.1 of Penaeus vannamei. Classification (NCBI taxonomy): domain Eukaryota; kingdom Metazoa; phylum Arthropoda; class Malacostraca; order Decapoda; family Penaeidae; genus Penaeus; species Penaeus vannamei. The sequence goes on from NW_020869184.1 coordinate 1,144,624, forward strand.
AAACACCACAAATTATATATCTAAATATCTATTTCTATACACGTGTATGTATATCCTAAAGACAGATTACCTGCCGTATTTTGCGCTCCAGAGAACACAGTGGAGGAAGCACCTGCAATCCGGAAGCGAAGGCCAGGCCAGGTCCCTGGAGTGACTGTGAGGCCAACTCTTCCCTGGCCACGTCCACCAGCCACGTCGATAAGATAAGGGAAAGCGCCTCGAAGAGAAGGCAGCAGGACATCAGACCAGCAGTTTCTATCAGTGAATATGTAAGGAGAACACTGACCATGGATGTGGAAAAAAGGGGAGCTATGTACATACAGTACCCTATGCCCCCCGCGATGATGATGACCGCGTGCACAAAAAACGTCACCAGGAGACCCGTACAAGAGAGGCTCTCCGTGCTCATAATCTGTGGGTCGTTAACGATGAGGTCAAGACAAGCTGCCAGGACTGGACTCCTGAACAGCATAGCCAGATGTGTCAGATTCAAAGACACGTATCTAAAAATGATGTAGATGTTGGCGATAACGTCACCTATTTGGATTCCATCCGAATCTTCGGGGGAAATATACTCAGCAAGGATGTCTGCAATGGCACCATAAATCATGAATATGTTGATGACGACCGACCACACGCACAGAGCGACACTGAGCTGCGGTCGGCGAGGAGGACCAGACCAGGTGTAGGGGAACGACCCGATGGCCTGGAAAGTGGTGACAGAAATGCGCAGAAGCCAAATGGTGACCTGGCTTTGCGATATAGAAGGACGCAAGGCCGACGGAAGGCGAAAGAGCTCCTTCAGCCCCATGGTTAGAGTCCTTCGGGGTTCCTCAGTGGCCGGTGTGAACTCTGCGAAGGCGGACGGGAAACTGGCGTCCAAGCGGCACCCTCTGGAAGGTGAAGGACACCAGCGTCTGTCTCGCTCCAGGCTTTAGAATGATTCAATGCCGATCAATTGTGATAATTGGAAATGTTCACATAATAAGGAGGACTGACAGGGGGTTCAGCTCTTTGAGGGTTCACTGTTAAGGTGATTATATCGCCAGAAGACAATCGCTCGATATATTTGTGTGCATCTAATTTTTAGTTCAAATCAACTGACATAGGACGAGAGTAGCCCAGGTAAAGGTGTTACCACAAGAAAGAAAATGCAACTGTTAAAACTCTTTACACCAAGACAGACAAGAAATGCAAGACTGTGTGAGATACACGCTTTTAGTCTCTCCATAGACCCTTTGCAGAGAGGACCTGAAGAAACCTGGGAACATGGACTCAGAACAATGAAATAGGAAGCATTGGTGAACTAAGATAAACACAATAGAGCATCGAAAAAGAGAGAAACACTTTTTCAAGATGAAGGTTCAGGAGAACAACAGTTGTTTGGAATTTGTGTTTTTTTATTTTATTAACAGCCTAATACCCAAGTGTTCTTAAACGCCTCGAGAATTAACGTAGACTGATGACCAAGCAGTGTATTTCTCCTGTAATGTGCCCATGACAAAATGACCAAAATGTTATTGGTAAACCCCAAAATAGCATTATTAGATACTGAAAAGAGAAGACCATCTTGAAAGGTGTCTTAAATTTATACCACCGCATTATTACTATTAGAAAACATAGAAAGAACCTTTTGTGATTTTTTATCATAGTAATTAAATATGCAATGATATTCTAGTCTGAACGAGCACTTTGGCCTCCATTGCAATCTTTTGTCCATCGAATATCAGTCAATGGAATATATTCTTTGGTTGAATTATGATTAATGATGATATTATTGTTATCAGTTTTGGGTACATGGCTTCATTATCATTTATAATTGTTTACTTTTATTTGTCATGAGCATAAACTAGCATTTGTCATGAGCATAAACTAGCATTTGTCATGAGCATAAACTAGCATTTGTCATGAGCATAAACTAGCATTTTTTGTTTGTCTGTTAAGAATATATATATAAAAATAGGAAAAAGGATAACATTATCTACACTGCTTAGTTTGGAGGAAAAATGCAATGAAGTTTATTAGGACCAGACACTTCGCTGATCAATATCGCAATTTCTGTGCAGTCATTGCGTTTAAACCATACACAAAAGATCTGAAAAAGAAATATAGAAAATGTGATTGAGCGTTAATATCATCATGCAAGGTATTGATCAGTTATAGATGTCTGGTTTTGGATCAAGCTTCTGTCATGCTTTTTTTTTTTTCTTTCTTTTTCTTTCTTTTCCCTTTTTTTTCTTAATTTCTTCGCCTCTACCTGATGAAACTGTTTTTTTTTTTTTAACTCTTTTTGATGAAACAACTTTTGTTCTTTGTTTCTTCTGATAAACAGGTTTCTTCACTTCTAACTGATGAAGCAAAATTTTCTTAATTTCTGCCAAATTTGTTAATTTTCGATCTCATGTAATTTCTTCATTTTGTAATGAAAATTTATTTCTGTCACATTAAACTCTTTGTCACAAATTTTCATTTCTGTCACATGACTTTTTCATTGGACCCATGAAAATTTCTTCATTTTGTCACAGGAAAAAAAATCGTCATTTCTGTCAATGAAATTTGTTTATTTCGGATCTCATGAAAATTTTCTTCATTATCACAGGAAAAAAAAATTCATTTCTGACCATGAATTTCTTTTGTCAGAAAAAAAATTTCATCATGAATTTCTTCATTTCTGTCAACAGGAAAATTCTTCATTTCTGTCACATGAACTTTTCTTCATTTCTGACATGAAAATTTTTTAATTTGTCACATAAAAATCGTCATTTCTGACACTGAACTTTTCTTCATTTCGGACCATGAAATTTCTCATTTGTCACAGGAAAAAAATTTCTGTCACATGAACTTTTCTTCATTTTCATGAAAATTTTCTTATTTGTCAAGGAAAAAAATCTTCATTTCTGTACATGAAAACTTTTGTTTATTTCGATCTCATGAAAATTATTCTTCATTTGTCATGAAAATTTTCTTCATTTCTGTCACATGAATTTTCTTCATTTCGGACCCTGAAAATTTTCTTCATTTGTCCAAGAAAAAAAAATCTTCATTTGGACCATGAAAATTTTCTTCTTTGTCAAGAAAAAAAATCTTCATTTCGGACCCATGAAATTTTCTTCATTTGTCCATATAAAAAAATCTTCATTTTTGTCAATGAACAGTTTTCCTAAAAGTAGTTCTGCGGCCAACACACGAAAAAATTCAAACTTCATATCACTACCGACTTCGACATGTCATTATACCACGCACCGTAAGTAAGGAACATTTTCAACACCAATCATCTCACAATTCAGAATAAAAAGACTCGGGGGGGGGGGGAGGATACATGCAACACATGAAAATATCAATAAGTTAGTGTTTTTTTTTTTTTTTTTTCTTTTTTTTGGTCTATTGCCATCTTCTAATTGGAATAAACGCAGACGCGAATTTCACAATGACATGGCGATTATTTGATATTTTTGATAACACGATGAATTAATAATATGTACTGCATTATATTATTTTTTTTTTTTATTTTTTTTTTACCT
>NW_020869184.1:1164477-1171977 GCF_003789085.1 Penaeus vannamei
TAGGTGATTCCTTCATCGTCTTTTGGCAGTCACAAATGTCAAAAATATCCTGAATAACCGTTAGCAGTGACAGTTCAAAGAAATATTTGAAGAAGTTAACGGCCAAGAAAAACAAATCATTATTTTCTCGTAAAGTTGAAATTGTTTTCATTTTTCCAAAATCATTTATTTATCCGTCTATGTTTATGTGTTCGTTTGAACGGATTTATTGCTGGATTCTGGTGTCGCCTTCGATTTAGAACGAGAAGAGAGAGGAAAAAAGTCCGTTAAATCCCAAGGCATTCGCGCGGCAGTTAGATTCGAATTTCAAATCGGTTTGAATTTACGCGGCGAAAATTCAAATTCAAACCGTCTAAACAGACACAACAAGTATCGTTTTCCCTTAATTTGAAAATCATTATAGGCATACAAACCTAGAAAAATTCTTGAATAGATTGCGAAAGAAAAACGAAAAGGAATTTTTGTTCAAACTCAAACTCAAAACAACACAAGGTCACACTTTCGTTAAGAAACTTGATTTATTATTGTTAATTTTTTTTCTGCTATTTTGTTATCATTTTTTTTCTGTTCTTCCTCTTCTCCCTCTTATGTTTCGTTTTCTTTTTCTTTTTTTCTCTTTTTTCGTTCTCGTATCTTCATTTTTTTTTCTTTGTTTACCATGTTTTTTTTCATATAAGCTTTTTTTCCTTGTTAATCATTTTCAACTATTGCTTTTATTCATTATCCTCTACAGCATAATCATCACCATATTCTATCTCTTCCTTTCCTAATTACTGTCTCTCGCAAATTCTCTTTCTCTATGTATATACTTAAATGCACCCATCCATCCACACGTACACACACACACACACACACACACACATACATAAACACAAACACACACACACACGCACACACACGCACACCACACACACACACACACACAAACACACAAACACAAACACAAACACACACACAACACACAAACACACACAAATACAAAACACACAACACACACAACACACACACAAAAACAAAACACACCCACCATATAATCCAATCATCATTTAATACAAAAATACCAAATAAAAGACAAAAACAAGAAACAATACAACCAAAAACCCGAACTTAGAGAGAAACAGTAAAGGAGAATCACCCAGAGAAGGCATACCTCCGCCAAGGCATTAAAATTATTACATTAAAATTATTACATTAAAATAAATCAAAATTATTACATTAAAATAATTATATGACAATGAATTTAAATTATTACATTAAAATTATTACATAAAAAAATCAAAATTATTACATTAAAATAATTACATTAAAATGAATTAAAACTATTACAATAAAATAAATTAAAATGATTACATTAGTATGATTAAAATTATTACATTAAAACCATTACATTAAAATATTCACACATTAAAATGATTACATTAAAATCACCTTTTTAAAAGTACACAAGTGACGTCTTTAAACATAAGCTCTTTGGTGGCAATAAGAGTCATGATGTAATTGTTCTATAAAATCCTGGATCTGGATCAACACCCGGATTTAATGCCATTTAAGGTAGGCTAAGACACACCTTTAAAAAAAAGAAGAAAGGAAAAAGAAAGAAAAAAAAGAAAAAAAGAAAAAAAAAGAAAAAAAGAAAGAAAAAAAGAAAAAGAAAAGAAAGAAAGAAAAAAAGAAAAAAGGAAAAAGAGAAAAAGAAAAGAAAGAAAAAAAAAAAAAAAGAAAAAATCTATTCATAACTTGTTTGAGTTCCACCAACGAAAAAAAACAAACAAACTAACTAACCAACGCGACCTAAAACATAACCACCATGGCAGAAAAAAGAGAAATAAAACGGGAATAAACATCAAAATAGACATAGTTGATGATAAAAAAACGCAAAAAAAAAACTAAAAAAACAAACAAACAAACAATTTAACTAAACAACTGACCAAAACATAACCACCAAAACGAAGAGAAATAAAACGGGAATAAACATCAACATAGACATAATTGACGATAAAAAAGAAAAAAAACAAAAACAACAACAACAAAAACAACAACAACAAACAAAAAAAAAAACGACAAAAAACATACTTACGTAATTTAAGGATCTTTCTGCTAATCCAATTAAGTCGCAACGGGAAGATCATATTCAAGCCAATTAATTTGATATAAGATGTTCTTGCATTTAATCCAATTAAACTGATACGGAAGGTTCAGGGTTCACTGACATGATAGAATAACACGTCAATATATTGATAAAAAAAAGATAGTGAATAACACTAACACGTCAATATATTGATAAAAAAAAGATAGTGAATAACACTAACACGTCAATATATTGATAAAAAAAATAGTGAATAACACTAACACGTCAATATATTGATAAAAAAAGGTGAATAGCACGTAAATAAAATGATAAAAAAAAGGATTTAGTGATAATAAAGTTGATGGAATTGACGGCACAAGAGGTCTAAGGTTTGTGTGCGTTCGTGTATGCTTTCAGGAATCCGCGAACGAGAATACTTACACACACAGAGCTGCACTGACACTGACCAGCCGCCAGGGGGATGAGCTACCCTTACCCCCCCCCATTAACCCCCCCTCACCCCCCCTCCCCCTCACCCTCCCAAGGCTTCGACCTCCTTTACTCTCTACCCCAGGTGTCTCCCTCCCCTCCCCCCCTTCCCTTCTCTCCTCCTTCCTCCTCCCCCTGCTCCTATCCCTCTTCCTCCCCCCCCACCCCATCTTGCTTCTCATACCCCCCCCCCTCCTGGTTCCTCCTCCTTCCCCCCACCCCAAACATCTTGCTTTCTCTACCCCCCCCCCTTCGGTCCCTCCCCCTCCTAACCCAGTACCAGACCACCGCGCATAACCGGCCCTCCCTCTCCTCCCTGCCCCCTCCCCCCTTATCTTCCTCCAGACTCTAATTCAGACTCTCAACCTCCCAGTACCCCCCCTATCCCCACCCCAACACGTGCAAACTCCCCCAACTTCTCTTCTCCCCCCCCCTTCCCCCCAACTTCCTTCTCCGCCAGACTGCCCTCCCAGCCTGTCTGCACCTCCCACGTCTCCCCTCATCCATTCCCCTCCCATATCAACCCCCTCCCACCCCACCACGTGCAAAGCCACCCCTCCTAACTCCAGTCTTTTCCTCTATCCACCCCTCCCCTTCTTCCCTTTACTTTCATCACCCCCATCCCTCCCCTCCTCCCTTTCTCAACCCCCCTCCCCTTTCCCCAACCCCCATCCCCCTATCTCAACCCCCTCTCCCCTTCCCCTTTCCCCTCCCCCTTTCTCAACCCCCGCCCCCTTCCCTCTGCCCTAACTCCCCCTTCCCCTACCCCTTATCCCTCCCCCTCCTCAAACCCCCGCCACCCCTTCCCTCTGCCCTAACTCCCCTTCCCCTCCCCCCTCTCTCCAAACCCCCCCCCCCATTCCCTAACTCCCTCCCCCTCCTCCCCCCTCCCCCTCCCTCAAACCCCGCGCCCCTCTTCCCTCTGCCCCAACTCCCCCCCTTCCCCCTACCCCCATCCCCCCCCCCTTCCCCCACCTCGTCTGACACGGTGCCAACATGCCTCCTCTTCCCCTGCACACGCCTCGTGGTAAACAAACCCGACTGTTTCGCTAAATGAGACGAGAGACAAGAACGAAAAGAAATCCTTGTGTTCTTCTTTGCAATGAACGATTTGCTTGCCTTAGAGTGAAAATTTCGTCTGCGAGTAATTTTCTGGTGAAATAATGGGGCTCCTGCTTGGTCTGGTCACGCAGGCACGCAGGCAGATGTAGGTAGAGTCATGTAGAATCGTTAACAGACAAATAGAGATATACAAGTTCGCGCATGGACACACACACACACACACACACTAAGACAAAAAGGTATACAGATACGGAAATATTCACGCAAACGCACGTGGATTCTCTCTCTCTCTATCTATCTTCTCTCTATCTCTCTTTCTCTCTCTCTCTCTCTCTCTCTCTCTCTCTCTCTCTCTCTCCTCTCTCTTTTCTCTCTCTCTCTCTCTCTCTCTCTCTCTCTCTCTCTCTCTCTCTCTCGCTCTCTCATCTCTTCTCTCTCTCTCTCTCTCTCTCTCTCTCTCTTCTCTCTCTCTCTTCCTCCCTTCCTCTTCCTCCCTCCATTCCCTCCTCCCTTCCTCCCTCTCTCCCTCTCTCTCTCTCTCTCAATTTCTCTCAATCTCTCTCTCAATTTCTCTCTTTCTCTCTACTCTCTCTCTCTCACTCCTTCCTCCCTCTCTCCCTCCCTCTTCCCCCACACACGCATATACACAAACTCACACAAGAAGACATGTAATTTTAGCATTGTTAACGGGTATGAACCATCACGCAAAAAAACACTATAATGTAAAAAAAAAAAGTGTATAGTGAAAGTACATATCATCAACATCACGACAACATTAACATGAAAACTTAACACGAAAACTGAATTAGAATGTTATGTTCTATCTCACACTGTTCTGTTCTGGACAAATGTTCTTGCTGTTCCAGTTAATTCAGAACACTGTTTTACACGATGCTGGTTAATACAAAACGGGTTTAATATTAGTTCACGTATGGACGGTTTTATACACTATTTCTATACACTATCCTTATACAAAACAGCTTATACAATTATACAATACCAGTTAAAGTCGCATGCAATCTACATACACACAAAATAATTTTTTTTTTTTTTTTTTTTTTTTTTTTTTTTTTTTTTTTTTTTTTTTTTTTTTTTAGTAATTTAACACAGTCAGAGTGGATATAGGAACCTAACTCTTCTAAAGCTTTATCTAGTTAAAAATAATGCTTGGCTCTAATTTACTAAAATTTATCAGCCTAATGACCATAATCAAGAAAAATGGGAGAAATTACCCCACCGAAAATACACGAAAACAAAGAAGATAATAATATTTTAGTTTATATCACAGTCCTGCACTGAACAAATTATGGTAAAAAAACGTAAAAATAGACAAACACAATAGATAAAGAATCAAATAAAACCGCATTATTAGCGAAACAGAAATATAACAATAACAATAAAGTAAAGCAACGAAATTAAACGATACAAAAAAAAAGAAAGAAAAAACAACAACAACACCAAAACAACAGTGAATAGCAGCAGTAATAGGAATAGCACAGTAATGCCACAGAGAGGGGAAGGCATAGTAATGTACTGTAAATTACACGGCGATAACAGGACGAAAGCACACAGTCGCCAAAACGCTAATTCCAGTAACCTAATTCTTGGCAGATCCGACCTGCTCGTCGTACCTCTGGCAACGACGGTCGAGAAGCGGACGTGGGAGGAGAAGTGGGGGGCGGGGGAGGAGAAGGGGTGAGGGGGAGGTGAGGAGAAGTGGGGAGAAGGGGGGATGAGGAGAAGAGGGAGGAAGAGGGGGGTGAGGGGGAGGTGAGGAGAGAGGGAGGAGAAGGGGGGGGGTGAAAGGGGGGGGGGGGGAGGGGAGGGGGGAGGGAGGGAGGGGAGGTTAAGGAGAAGTGGGGAGAGAAGGGGGGAGGTGAGGAGAAGAGGGGGAGGAGGGGGGTTGAGGGGGTGGGGGGAGGTGAGGAGAAGAGGAGAAAGGGGGGAGGAGAAAGGGAGAAAAGGGGGGGGAGGTGATGGGGGGGAGGAGGGGGAGGAGGAGGTGAGGGAAGGGGGAAGGAGGAGGAGGGGGGAGGTGAGGAGGAGAGGGAGGAGAAGGGGGGGCGAGGAGAAGGGGGAAGATAGGGGAAAAGAAAGAGGAAGAAAGAGGCGAGGAGATAAAGAGAGGAAGAGGGGAGCGAGGTGATTAGGAGGGGAGATACTGGCATAAGGGGTGAAAGATGAGAGAAAGGAGAGGGAGATGAGTGAGAGAGAAGGAAAGAGAATGAGAAGAAAAAGAAGAAAGAAGAAGGGAAGAGAAAACAAAAAAAAAAAAAGACGAACAACTCATGAAGGAATACAGGAAGACCGATAAGAGAGGAGACGAGGAGTGAAAACGGGGAAAAAACTGAAAAAAACCGATAAAGGGGGAGAGAAAAGAGAGAGAAATTGGTAGGGAGGGGGGGAGTAGGGGAGGGGCTGAATGGGGAGAGGGGGGACTTCTACAGGTCCAATTAGACACCAGATACTCTGGGAATTTGAACCTCTTCCGTCTCCAATTTTCTTCTTTAATTTTTGTTTTCAACTTTTATTTTTTCGTTTTTGCTTTTGTTATTTTGTTATACTTTATAATTCTGTACGAAGGTCGGATTAATCGGCTATATGTTTTAGAGATAAGAGAGAGAGAGAGAGAGGAGAGAGAGGAGAGAGAGGGAGGGAGAGAGGAGAGAGAGGAGGAAGGGAGGGAGAGGGGAGGAAGAGAAGAGGAGAGGGAGAGGGAGAGAGAGAAGGAGAGGGAGAGAGGAGAGAGGAGAGGGAGAGGGAGAGGGAGAGGAGAGAGAGAGAGGAGAGAGAGAGAGGAGAGGAGAGAGAGAGAGGAGAGGAGAGAGAGGGGAGAGAGAGAGAGAGGAGAGAGAGAGAGAGAGAGAGAGAGAGAGGGAGAGAGAGAGAGAGAGAGAGGAGAGAGAGAGAAGAGAGAGAGAGAGAGAGAAGAGAGAGAAGAGAGGAGAGGGAGAGAGGAGAGAGAGAGAGAGGAAAGAGTATACCGAGAAAGATATATTATACTATTAAATATATATATACTATAATAATATATATAGAGAGAATCGATCCCAGATCCGGAGGATCGAGAGAGGACGAGAATCGGCCAGCGGAGGGCGACTGGAGGCGACCGGGAAGAGACGAGGAGGAGAGGGAGGAAGGCGAACCTCCGACGGAGAGGAGAGTAGAGTACCGGAATGACAGAAAGGAGCGAGACTCGAGCGGACCGGAGGACAGGAGACGAAGAGACGCCACGGGTCCGAGGAACGGACAGAGTGGAGCGGTCAGAGAGATGAGAGAGAAGGGAGCGCGACGGGGAGCGGCCGACGGAGAGAGAAGGAGAGGATGTGAGAGAGGAGAGAGAGAGGAAATAGAAAGAGAAAATGATGAGAACAAAGGAGAAGAGAGAGAGAGAGAGAGAGGGAGAGGAGAGGGAGGAGAGAGAGGAGAGGAGAGAGAGAGAGAGAAGAGAGAGACGAGAGAGAGAAGCAAGAGAGAGAGAGAGAGAGAGAGAGAGAGAGAGAGAGAGAGAGAGAGAGAGAAGAGAAAGACGAGAGAGAGAAGAGAGAAGAAAGAGAAAAGAGAGAATAAAAAAAAGAAAGAAAGAGAAAGAGAAGAGAGAGAAGAGAAAACAAAAAAAAAGAAAAGAGGAGAGAGAAAGAGAGAGAAAAAAAAAGAAGAGAAAGAGAGAAAGAGAGAGAGAGAGATAGCATCGTGCCAACCTCATCCCACAGCATAATGCGACTCAAGCAAGTGGATCGCCATTGCTCTGACATTTACATATACTTAAAGAATAAAAAAGTAGCATTAACACATTCATTCTTAAAGCTTCAACAATTATATATATATTTTTTTACACCACCACTCTGTAAATCATTGCAAAGGTTGCTGTTTACACCTCA
>NW_020869184.1:1179477-1181406 GCF_003789085.1 Penaeus vannamei
GGGGTGGTAGGGAGGGGGGAGAGGAGGAGGAGGAAAGAGGGAGGTGGGAGGAAGGGGAAGAGGGGAGGGGGTGTAGGAGGGGAGGGGAGGGAAGAGGGAGAGAGGGGAGAGGGGAAGGAGGAGGGAGGGCGAGGGAAAAAGACGGGAGGGGAGGAGAAGAGGGAGAGAGGGGAGAGAGGGCAAGAGGGCGGGGAAAGGGAGAGGGGATGGGAGAAAGGGGAAGTGCTTTTCTCAGGGAAATGCTTCAACCTGAATATTTTGAAGGAAATGTTTGGGAAATGGGGAAAGAGGGCAGGGGAGGAACGAGGAAGAGGAAGGAGAGGAAAGGATTGAGAGACAGAGAGAGAGAGAGGAGAGAGGAGAGAGAGAGAGATGAGAGAAGAGAGAAGAGAGAGAGAGAGAGAGAGAGCAGAGAGAGAGAGAGAGAGAGAGAGTGAGAGAGAGAGAGAGAGAGAGAGATGACATATAGAAAGGGAAAGGAGAGAAGGAAAAAGAAATATAGAACAGACAAAGGAAAGGGATAAAAGGAAGGAAAATGAATCCCAGGCAAAGAAGAAGGGAAGGATAGAGAAGGGAAGAAGAAAGATAAAGAAGAAAGGAATAGGAGACAGTGGCACCTTGTCGGCGCGAATGTGGCACCTGTAGTCACCTTGCCAACGACCATATATATTATTGCAAGGGAAATAAACCAACGAGTATTTCCTTCTTAAAAATAGTTGAAGAACGATTTTCTAAAATTATCCTTTGGTGAAGGAGAAAAAAGAACAAGAGGAAAAGAAGACAAATGAAAAGAAAAACAGAAAAAAAAAACAAAGGAAGAAATACGTATAAGGCAAAAGGGGAAGAGAAGGAAAAATGAAGGAGAAAGAGAACAAGAAGGAAGAAAAAAAAGCGAAGACACAGATAAAAAGAAAGAGGAACAAGAAGAAAGAAGACAAATGAAAAGAAAAAACAAGAAAAAAAACAAAGAAGAAATACGTATAAGGCGAAGGGAAGAAGAAGGGAAAAAATGAAGGAGAAAGGAACAAGAAGGAAGAAAAAAGCGAAGACACAGATAAAAAAAAAAGAGGTAAGAAGGGAGAGAGAAGAAGAGAGAAGAAGAGAAGACAAAAATGGCGACAGACCCTGGAAACGTTTACCAACAGCTCTCTCTCTCTGACGCTCGCGAAATGCCAAGGCTGATAGGGTAGGGAGGGAGGGGAGGGTAGGGGAGGGTAAGGGAGGGTAAGGAGGGTAATGGAAGAGGAGGAGGGCAGGGGAGCGTTAACGGAGGGCGGAGGTAGGGGAGGGAGGAGGGAGTAGGGGAGGTAGGCAGGTAGGGAGGGTAAGGGGGTAAGGAAGGGTAAGAGGGAGGAGAGGAAGGAAGGGTAAGGGAAGGAGGAGGAGGGCTAGGGGAGGTAGGCTGAAGGGAGGAGAGCAGGGGAAGGGATCAGGCTGGTGGGAATAGGGAAGGGTGCCGAAGGGAGGAGGGAAGGGTAGGGGGAAGGAGGAGGAGGGTAGGAGGAGGGAGGAGGAGGGGGGGAGGAGGAACGCTCACCGAAGGAGTGTCTAGCAAACAGCATGTTCGCGGGAGTAAATTTTTTGCGCAAATTTGAAGAACGTGACAGGATTGTCTCTCGCGCTCTCTCTCTTCTCTTTATCTATCTATCTTTCCCCTCTCTCCCATCTCTCTCTCCTCTCTATCTATCTTTCCCCTCTGCCTCCATCTCTCTCTCTCTCCTCTATCTACTCATCTCTCTCTCTCTCTCTGCCCCTTCATCTTCCTCTCGTCTCCTCTCTTCATCTCTAGCACTCTCTTTCTCTCCCGTCTCTCTCAATTCCTTATTATCTCTGCTCTCTCTCTCTCTCTCCACTATCCCATCTCCTCTCTCTCTATCTCTCTATTTGGGGTCTCTCTTTCTCTCCTCTCCCTCCCTCCTTCTCTCTCTC
>NW_020869185.1:0-2500 GCF_003789085.1 Penaeus vannamei
TAATAGTAATATGATAAAGATAATGATAATGATAATAAAGATAAATAATAAAGAATAATATAATTCATCATAGTAGTAATAATGATAATTGATAATAATGATAGTAATAATACAAAAATGATAATAATGAAAAAATAATGATAATAATGAATGATAATGATAATATAATAATAATAGATAATGATAATAATGATAATAATAATAATAATAGTAATAATAACAATAATAATTAAAATTGAATAATATGATAATAATGATAATGATAATAATGAATAATGATATAAATGATATCATTCATGTTAATGATGATGATAATACAGTAATAATAGTAAAAAAATGGAAAATGATAATATGATAATGACAATTTGCCCAATGAAGATAATACTATAACAATACTTACTGCTACTACTAATAATAATATTAATGGTAAATAATGATAACAACAAAATGATAATAACATTACTACTACTATACTATGATAATGATAACATTAACAAGTAACCACCAATACCCTTACAGCACCAACACAAACCACAATCAACACCACCACACAACACCACACAACACATCACACACACCACACACCACCAACCAACACCACACAATCATCAATTACACACACAACTCAACACCACCACATCAACACCTTTCACCACAACACCAACAACCCAGCACCACCACACCCAAACCAACCAACACCACACACCACCAATCACACCACACAAACACCACCCACAACACAAATCAACACCACAATAACACCACAATCAACACCACCACCACACCACACAATCCAACATCAACATCCACACAACACCACAACAACACACACACACAACACCACTCACATAACAACAATATCACCATCACCACAACACAATATTTCACGAACTGCCCGATTATCACTTTGTCTTACGTCTCCCGAGTGTCACCAATAAAAAAAAAAAAACTTTGAAAAGGCGTTTTTTTTCAGCCATACTTCTGAATCAGGCAGATACCTTGAGGGGAAAACTTGAGGGGAAATTCGTTGTGAAAAAGAGGGAGAAGCGGGAGATAAGGATGAATAATAGGGAGGAGAGACCATAGGAAGAGAGAGAGGGAGAGGGAGGGAGGGAGGGAGAGGGGGAAGGAGGGAAGAGAGGGAGGGAGGGAGGAGGAGAGGGACAGAGAGAGAGGGGAGGGAGGGAGAGAGAGGAGAGAGAGAGAAAGAGAGAGGGAGGGAGAGAGAGAGAAAAGGGAGGGAGGAGGAGATAGAGACAGAGAGAGACAGAGACGGAGACAACAGACAAGAACAAAAACATAGAAAGAACGAGAAAAGAGGGAGACCACCTCCCCCTTCTCCCCCACCCCCTCCCTCCCTCCTTCCTCCCCCACCTCCACCTTCCCTCCCCTCCCCCCCTCCCCTCCCTCCCACCTCCCCTCCCCCCCTCCCCCCTCCCCTCCCCCCTCCCCCTCCTCCCTTCCCCCTCCCCTTCCCCCCCCCTTTTCCCACCTCCCCTCCCCCCCACTCCCACCCCCCCCACCTCCACCCCTTCCTTCCCCCCGTTCCAGTGGGTAAGTAACGACGAGGTTAATCGAACAACGCGTCCGTCAGCGCATATTAATAATCTCCCGCCCGCGTCTTGGTCACGTGATGAAAAATGGCCGCTCGTCTCGTCTTCCTTTCTTCCCTTCAGCACATGCTCTGAGAAGCATTATCGTGAGGGAGGGAAGATGAGGAGGGAGGAGGAGAGAGAGAGGGGAGGGAGAGGGAAACGGGAGGGGGGAGTGGGGAGGTTTGGGTGGGGGTGGAGGGGGAGTTTGGATGGGGGTGAAAGGGGAGAGCTGGGGTGGAGGGGGAGAGAGGGGGAAAGGAGAGAGAGGGGAGGAGGGAGGAAAAGAGAGAGGGGGAGGAGGAGGAGGAAGAAAAAGGGGTGGAGGGGGAAGGTTGGGTGGGGTGGAAGGGGAGGTTTGGGTGGGGGTGGACAGGGGAAGAGGAGGAGGAGGAGGGGGAGAGGAGAAGGGGGAGAGAGGAGGAGGAGGAGAGAGAGGGGAGAGTGGGGGTGGAGAAAAAGGGGGTGGTGGGGAGTTTGGGTGGGGTGGAAGGGGAGAGGAAGCAGAGAGAGGAGGAGGAGGAGGAGGAAAGAAAGAGGGGGGCGGAGGAGGAGGAGGAGGAGAGAGAAGGGGAGGAGGAGGAGAAAGGAGATGGGGTGGAGGGGGGAGGTTTGAGGTGGGGGTGCAGTCGAGTAAGCGTTAGCAGGGGAGGTTTGAGTGGTAGGGTGGAGGGGATAGGGGGGAGGGAGGAGGAGAGATTGGGGATGTGGTCGGTGGCATCATGGAGGGGGCGGAGGGATGAGGGATGAAAGGGGAAGGTAGGGGAAGAGAATGGTAAGAGGGGTAGGGAGAGAGAGAGGAGGAGAAGAAGGGGAGGAAGAGGGTAGGAGGTGAAGGATTGGGTGGGGGGGAGAGAGGGGGAGGTGAGGGAGGAGACGAAGGAGGAGGGTGAGCGCAAGAGGAGAAG
>NW_020869185.1:12500-15000 GCF_003789085.1 Penaeus vannamei
TATGTATGTATAGTATATATATATACTATATAATATACATATATATCAATATATATATAGGTATTATTATTATATTAGATATTATATATGTATATTATGTATATATATATATTGTATAATATTAATGTATTATTATATAATATGGTATAGTATAGTATATATGTATAAGTATAATATAGTATGTATACGATATATTGTGTGTATAATATATGATATATACTCTCACCGGTATATATATATAATATATATATATATATATTATATATATAATGTATATATATTATGTGTAATGATATATAGTTATAGCTATATATAGCATACCAATATATATATAGGTATATAATAGTATATCAATAATATATTAATATACAAAATCTAATCTATACTATGCTATCTATCTTCTATCTAATCTACTCTTATCTATCATATCTATCTATCTTATCTATGCTATCTATCTATCTATCTATACATTTTCTCTCTGCTCTCATTCTTCTCTACCTCCGTATAATCTCATACTCTCTCTCTCTCTATCTCTGCTGCTCTTTTCTCTCCTCTCTCTCTTCGTCTGCTCGTCTCTCTTATGTATATTATATATATATATATATATATATATATATATATATTATATAAATAATATATATACATATATATAGCATATATATATCATTATATATACATACATACTACATATACCATACATACATACACATATAACATACATATACATACATAGCATATACACATATAATATATAATAATATAGTTAAGTAGTATATATATATATATATAATATATATATATGCTATGAGTATATACATATATATATATATACATAATATATATATGTATATATATAATATATATATCTAATATATTATATTATATATTTATATATATATATATATGTAATATATATATATATATATAATATAGTATATATGTATATATTACTATATATATAATATATATATATATATAGCATATAATATTATATATATAGTATATATATATAATATTATAATATATATATAATATATATATATATACATATATATATTATATGGCTATCTATATAATATATATATAATTAATATATATATATATAATATATATATATATATATATTAATACACACATATACATTATACATACATACATACACATGCTACTCTAATATATATATATATATATACTATTATATATATATATATATATATATTATATATATATAATATATTAATATACCACAGCACTACATGTGCATGCATGTCTCCATGTATATATACCGGCATCATTAATTTTCTTTGAGTATTTTGTTACAGCTTTTTGCCTTTCATGCCAAATGTAACAATTGTGTTTGCTGGAAGTGGCATGTACATTCGATCTCTTAGCGCGGGAGTGTGTTTTGCCTCTCGCCATGACGTGTGCGTGACGAGCGAAGGACGGAGGGCCTCGTGCAGGGACGCAAGAAACTCGGATGCTGTTAAAAAAAATAGAGAGAGAGAGAGAAAGAGGAGAGGAGAGGGGTGGGGGGGTGGGGGAGAAGGAGGGAGTGAGGGGGAAGAGAAAGGAGAAAGAAGGGAGGGAGAAAGGGGGAGAGAGAGGGGGGGACGGGGGGAAGGAGAGAGAGAGGGGGGAGAAGAGAAGTGGAGAGAGAGTGAGTGAGAGTGAGAGAGAAGAGAGAGAGAGAGAGAGAGAGAGAGAGAGAGAGAGAGAGAGAGAGAGAGATGAGGAGAGAGAGAGATAGAGAGAGAAGAGAAGAGAGAGAGAGAGAGAGAAGAGAGAGTAGAGAGAGACCGGACAGAGACACGAGACATTCCAAACGGACAGAGAACCAAACAGAAAATAAATAAATAATAAATAGATAGAAGAATTCAAGAAAACATATCTATTCCTCGTCAGGGAAAAATAAGACATTGTGACGCAGAAAAAGGGGGAACCTCTCTTATCCTTGGACATGAGGTGAAAGTTTTAAACAAAGTTGCAAAATTTAATATCTGTAGCGCCCCCTCTCCCCCTTCCCCCCATTTTTTTTTTAAGTAACACTATAATGGCTGGAACCTGCGCGTTCGAAATACCGCCAGGGCATAAATTGGAATTAAAAGTTTGACTACTCTAAAACACACGTCACTGAATGTTTGTAGGAACTAATTAAAAGTGCAGTTTTTTTTTGGGGCAAAGAGTTGTTTAATAGTGCGGGTCCTGACAGCTAACAAGTATTTATTTTTCATAGTAAAAAGGGGGTGGGATGAAATACACAAAATGTTATTGTTTTAAAAATGGAAGAACCATATCATGAAATACATATACCATATGTTTTTGACTCCTTTTTTTCTGGTATCAGAACTTTTTTTTGTGTATCAATAATTGATACGATAATGACATTTTTTGTTTGATATAAATGCATTACTATTTCTTCTATATAATTCAAATATCTATCACATGAAAAGTGCCTGACTACATTTTCTATTTGTTTTTGTTTTTTCAAACTTTCAAATAC
>NW_020869185.1:35000-42500 GCF_003789085.1 Penaeus vannamei
ATAATGAGAAATAGAACACTTTTTATATATCTTTCTATTCGATTTTCATTTCTATTTTCTTTCACTTCTTCCCACTCTCCATAGTTACACTTCTGTCTATCTTCTCTCATGTGGTTTACCAAAATAATATCTTATAGCTTATAATATATATATTATTAGTACATATATATATATATATTATATATATATATAATATATATATATATATTATATACTATATTATATATATATATTTATATATTATATATATATATTATAATATATATATATAAATATAAATATATATATATACACATATATGTATTTGCATATATATATATATATATATTATATATTATATATTATATATTATATATATTATATATATATATACTATATTATATTAGTATATATATATATATAGTATATATATATTATATTATATATATAAATATATATATAATATATATATGTAATTATATATAATATATATATATTATGTATATATATATATATATATTATATCATATAATATAATATAATATATATATAATATATATAATATATATATATATATATATATACTATATTATATATATATATATGTAAATATATATATATATATTATATATATATATATATATATATTATATTTATATTATATAGTATATATAAATATATGTATTATAATACACTTGTATATATATATAAATATATAATATATATATATTATATGATTAATATATATAGTATTATATGTATATATGTAGTATATGGCATATATATATTATAAATATATATATAATTAATAAATAATACGCTGAAACGGCGCGCGCGCATTACGCACATCACAGCACACAGCACAGCTGGCCCGCCCTAGAACTCCCGTGCTATTCCAGATTGAGTGTGTTTCACAACAGCAGAGAAAAAAAAAAAAAAAAATCACACACACAGGCAGCTACACGAATACTGATAGCAGGCAAGACACACACACACAACACACAGCATCAGCTCACACACAGTATCTATACTCATAATATCTGTATTAATCGTATTATATAATGTATAGTCGTTATATATATATATGTATAATATATATATACTGTATATATATATGTATAAATATTAAAAAAAAAATATATATATATACTAATGTAATAAGGCATATAGCATACTATACACTATCATATATATATATATATTATACTATATATATATAAAATATATAATGTATCATATAGTACTGATTATATATATATTAATATAATAGGTATATAATATATATACATTATATTCTATATAGTATATTATAATAGTATTAGTATATATATATATTAATATATATGATATTAGTAGCAGATACGCACAGGCCTACATAGCACATAACGCAGCACACTCGACGCACGGCACGCAGCAGCACACGATACTATATATAATTAAATATATTACGTCTATGTGTATATATACTATATTATGTATAATAGCATAATAGATAGGTACGTATAGAGATAGTAGTTTATTAGCATTTAATATATATTTTCCTCCTCTCTGCTCTGGCTTGCCCTCTGAGATGAAAAAGAAACTTATTTTTTTAGGTCTTCCGAGTAGGCATATTATTTGTCAATTATATCAAGATTGCTGGCATTCGCTGCTGTACATGATCTCACGAAGAATCCCCCTCGCCCCCCCCCCCCCACCCCCCCCCGCAGGTCAAAGGCAAGGTCAGTTGGGATTATTATCAAGAGGGCATACTAATTGGTTTTTAGTATGGCACTATGATTAAGCCTCACAATATTAAATATTACCATGTATTGATAAGAATTTTATTCGTAGAGCGGTGCGCCTCAGGATATCGGGCTTGTTAGGTTTGTTGCTATGTTTCGTATAATGATGGCGTCGCCCTGTGTCATAGCGGCTAGTCACAAGTTGATTAATTGGGGCCACTACGAAATTTAATGCCGATGTTTGAGGTAAGTAGAAGAGATGTGGTGCATAGGTTGAGGAATTAAAAAAGTTTGATTGGTTATGGTTTAGCGTGGGGGGAAAGGATGAAAGGGGGGAGGAGGTGGGGTAAATAATAAGAAAAAATGGGTAAAAAAAATATAGGGGGGGAGCAATTCCTAAATATAATATAAATGTTCTAAAATATGCTATGTGGATGGCATCAGGACATTAAATATAAATTCATTATGAGTAGCTTTAAATTGAAATGGAAAATTGATGGACTGGGGACTGTATTTAGGCATACAATTTCCATTTACCGTATATGATAAGCTTTCGTAAATGACGAATTGGCATATGGCTAACGTTTCAGCAAATGGTTAATTGCCAGTCCTCAGTGGCAAGAAATTGTTTAATTTCTTATTTGTGTGTCGGCTAGCTTATAAGGTCATGAAGAATGCTCAATTAGTGAAGTGGGCAATTTAACTGAGCTCCGAGTTCTATGGAAGTTAGCTTGTAAGGGCCAAATTGTAGTTTTAATAACTGTTAGTGACTGCTCATTTCACAAGGAAGGGGAAAAAGTGATAATGGCTGAGGAAAATGTATTACGGGCTTATGGGGCCAGTATAGGCGCAGGCGAGGTACTCGCTTTAAAACGCTATCAGTCTAAGAAATATAATGTATAGAATAATTTAGTTAGCTCTGAGATTATTGAGTATTGAAGTTACAGGTATATGAAGCTAAGAAAGTATGACAGTAAGAGATTATAGGCTGAGAGTTTAAGGGGTGAGATAATTACTGTGGGGCAGACTGAGCTGTTGAGCAATCAAAATAGTTGATTGCTAAAATATAGCGCACTTCTATTCGAGCTGCAGCAGCGGGCAGGGGAGATTGGGCATTAATAAACAGACAGAATTTATTATGTCGGCAGAAATGAATATTCTCGCTACGCTGTAACAAATGGAATATTAAAAACTAAATCGTTTAAAAATCAATCTTGTCTTTCTTAAAGTGATGATATAGGCGCCTGGGTTTACGGGACATTTAAGAAAGATTTGTGTGGTGAGTTGTGTTTTTCTTATATACTTTGTGCTACTTTTATGAGGTGAATTGATATTGTATTTTTATTTAGACGTGTTCGCAGTACACTAGCACTACTGGGGCAGTAATCTAACTGCGGGCCGATCGTCTTAAGAGAGGGCAGCAGCCTACTTAGCAGCAACAGCACCACACACGACTACACTATCAGCTACACAGCTCATCTAGAAGAGAGTAAATGTACTAATGTAGGACCTTTCAGTTCGGATGCACACAACGACATAGTAATATTATATATATTTATATATATTATTATATATATAATATTTATAGTAGTTAGTATATAGTAGGTATATATAGTATATTATGTATGTATGTACGTATATGTAATGTATAGTGATATAATATACTATATATAATTAAGTGTATATAATATTATATATAGTATATATATATACTAGTAGTATAAATACTTCATGTGATGTGTGTGTGTGTGTGTGTGTAGTGTGTGTGTGTGTGTGTGTTGTGTGTATTGTATTTATAGTAATGTCGTAATATGGTGTGCTGGGGCAGCATTGCTAGAATCTAATCGACCAACGGCCTTTGGCAGCGGCATAATATGAATTTAATTATAGCTATTTACCTACTGCGAACAGTCCTCGGATTTCTCTCCATGACCTCCGCAGTAAAACAGAACTCTATGGAAATAGTTTCCTTCGGTAGAGCTGACATGTTCATTTAAGTTTCTGAGAGTCAGTTCCCAGTGAACATGTTTTTTCTTTAATTGTTTTCAAACAGTTACGATGATTGAATCCGCATATTTATGAAATCTTTAATTCTGTTTCCCAGTTGTAATGTGGAGTCACCTTTAAGATTATACTCTTGTGCTCTACATTAAAAATGTTTTCGAAGCGCTTTTTTGACACAAACGCAATCCTTAGACTTTTCTGAATTTATTGATATACTTTTAAAGCTTTTCCATGTAGTTATGAGGCCAAACTAGCTCCCCAAATGTCTCTATTTCAAAGCGTTTCCTCAACATAATCGAAATCCTTAGACATGTGGATGCGCTTTCTATGCTTCCTATTGCAATGATTCTATCCTACCCTGCGCTCGAGGCTAGACATTCAAATTTTAATAGATAAGTGTCTGTTATCAGTTGAATGTCGGCAACTTAGGAAAGGCAGGAACACTCGTATTCACACATCTGTCATCCTTTTGATTCACCCAGAAATTTGGCCTTTTTTAAGTTCTGATTGCAACTTTTGTAGTTCGAAGAGAGACGTTATTTTTCTTCCTTTTTCATCACGTATCTGGATTTCTCTTGGACAGACGTGTTCTCGTTTGAATTTTTTTTTTCTGAAAAAATTTCTTTAGATCTTCCTCAACCCAACTATTTCACCTGTTGAAGCCATGATCTCGCACAGATATTTCTTTATCGCTAATTTACTTCCGTGCATATACCGACAGAATCTGACTTTGAAGTGCCGGGTGCCTACTCGGGTGCTAAGTTGTCAATATATATATTGTCTTAAGACCGACGTATTGTAGACACTGTTTCTGTATGCAGGGATAACTAAAAGTAAAATCTAATTTTCCAATTCATTTCGTAAAGTAGGACAAACTCAAGAAAAACACACTAAACTAACCACTACAGTTCAAAAATACTCATCTTCATAAATGGTCTTCCAGTATTACCAAAAATACCTTCAAAACATCTTTTTTTTTCAGTCGAATATCTTCGAAGTAATCCTCATGAATTTCTGGCCAAATTACAAACAGCTATCATGCAATGGAGTCCGTCTAGCCACCGGGATTGATCAACTGAAGGAGATCAATTATATTGTTATGAAACCCTCAGCTCTGATCTGTCAGCAGTAACTCTCAACTTACTCCTTAGTTGAACTCTCGGCTTAGCTCTCATTTTAAGTTAATTCTCGTGTTGTTGGAGAGAGCGGTCCTCACTTGCTGCTGACCTTGTTCTGACCTTGTACTCACCATATTACTTTTTCCCGCTTTCTAAAATGAGGTCAACTACAGATTTCTCCAATCAGCTGTAAGCTTAACTCGATCATTTGTTAAATTGCCTCTTCACTATTTGAGCTAGTTTTCACCCGCATACGCACACACATATGTGTATGTATGTGTGTATACAAGTACATACATATCTAAACTATCTATCTATATATGAAGATATATGTATAATATTATTATATGCATTAAATTATCTACCAAGCCACACACACACACACAACACACAACACACACACACACACACACACACACACACATATATATAAATATATATATATATTATATATATATATATATATATATATATATATATATATATATAAAGAAAGAGAGAGAGAGATGGACAGATAGACAGAAAGTTAAATACACAAACAGATATTGATATCTGCATTATCAAAAGCCTTTCAGAAAGGGATATATGTGACTGAGTTCCAAATTGGATCCACTGTGTGACTGGCGAACTCTCCTAAGGCGTGTGTAGAGTCCGAAACAGAAAAAATCTAAAGAGCTCCCCTGTACATTCACTTGTAAATAGAAGCACTGCTATATTGGCTTGTGAGAAAAAATACCCCTGCCGGATTTCCCTAAGGGGGAAAGAGAGGAATAAAGGCGGGGGGGAAAGCCTTAGTGTATCCAGGAAAAATAAAAATAAAAAGGGTTGTGTTGTTCAAGACGAAAAAAGGCAAAGAAAATAATCTGTAGCTATGTTGGAGTATGGTCAACCGAGAGAATAAAACGCTTATTTTCGTGCAATAAATAGAAATAAATAGCAATAGTTTTGCGAAAGTTGAACTATAAAATTTAAATAAAATGAGAGCATTGCTTGATTCGCAGAAAAAAATGCATTTCCATACAAAGAATCATACGTATATTTTCTTGCGAAAAGGCAATTTTGCTAATGTAAAGGAAGAAGAAAGAATGTCTTTGAATATAAAAAAGAAAAAAATACTTTTCATTGTTTGCATACGTTTGTAATTGTTTACAGCAGAAGAGTAGAATATTCCTTTAGTAGTAAAAATCCCAAGAACCCATTTGCCTTTATTCAAGCCATTCACTTAATAAATCTCATCAAAACATAATGCTGAAAATGCAATAAAACCCGTTAACAAAGATTAAGTGCCATTCTACCTTCATTTTGATGATAATAATAAAGATAACTTTCAGAAATGATAATGGGAAATGTTAGTAAACACAAATAGATAAATGAAAATATCTATGATAGTGATAATAATAAAAAAATAAGGTAGGTCAAGAAATGACAATTTGGAACTTTTAAATATAAATATTTAGAGTATTTTGACGTTTACAGGTAAAAAATAGGAAACAATAAAAAAAAATAAAATCACGTCAGATTTTCCTGCAACGAAAAAGTGCATTACAAGCTTGGTAACTTTTTCTTTTCTTTTTTTAACTGCTTTAAAAGTCTTATTTCTTCCAAGCGAAGAAAATTATGCTATTCCTTGAATATTCCTTAAACACTTAAGGTCATTAAAACTCCATGCCTCTTTTAAGTCATCCACTTAACACCCGCTATCAAAACTAAACATGTAAGTACTTTGCTGAAATTATACGACAACAAGATAGTATATTTGACAGTTCCCCTTCAAGATACTCACAAATTAATATTCATGTCAGCATCTACAATTTTTAAAATTTTTTTTTCTGGACTTTGATAATGTTTTACAATTAATCAGTCTGCTGGAAAGAAACTTCAAGACAGGATATTAATGCCAGGAAGTTTGGGGAAGTCTGGATCACGAAAACCACTCCTTGGTTCAGTTTCATCGAAGACTTTGGAAGATTGAGGATAAATATTGTGATAATGGTAGATTTTGAGGTGATCATGATTATGGTTTTAGCGATGATAATGAGGGTGATGGTGATAAATAATGATGATCATGATAGTGGTGATAATGAAAGAAGATGATGGTGGTAAGTAATGAAATGATAGTGATGATATGAAGGTGATGACATGATAAATGATGGTGATTATGATAGTGATGATACTGAAGAGGGTGATGGTGACGTGATAAATGATGGTGATCATAATAGTGGTGATTATGATGATGGTGGTAAGTAATGAACATGAGTGATGATTCTGAAGAAGGTGATGGTGATAAATAATGATCATGATAGTGGTGATAATGAAGAAGATGATGGTGGTAAATAATGAACATGATAGTGATGATACTGAAGAGGGTGATGGTGACGTGATAAATGATGGTGATCATGATAGTGGTGATAATGAAGATGGTGGTAAATAATGAACATGATAGTGATGATACTGAAGAAGGTGATGGTGATAAATATTGATGATCATGATAGTGGTGACAATAAGAAGATGATGGTGGTAAAAATAATGAACATGATAGTGATGATTCTGAAGGTGATGGTGATAAAAATGATGATTGATAGTGATGATACTGAAGAGGGTGATGGTGACGTGATAAATGGTAGTGATCATGATAGTGGTGATAATGAGAAGATGGGTGGTAAGTAATGAACATG
>NW_020869185.1:50000-55000 GCF_003789085.1 Penaeus vannamei
ACACAGCACACACACACACACACACACACACACACACACACACACACACACACACACACACACACACAACACACACACACCAACACACACACACACACACACACAACACGACATGCACACAAGCATATATATGTCAATATCTGTGTGTGCTGTGAATATATAGATAGATGATAGATATTTTGAATCAGATTAAGTGTATTTATATATATATATATATTATATTATATATATATATATATATTATATATATATATATATATAGTATATTATATATGTGTGTGCGTTGTGGTGTGTGTGTGTGTGTGTGTTGTGGTGTGTGTGTGTGTGTGTGGTTGTGTGTGTGTGNCTCTCTCTCTTCTCTCTCTCTCTCTCTCTCTCTCTCTCTCTCTCTCTCCTCCTCTCTCTCCGCTTCTTCTCTCTCTCTCTCTTCTCTCTCTCTTCTCTCTCTCTCTTTCTCTCTTTTCTCTCTTCTCTTTCTCTCTCTTTCTCTTTCTCTCTCTCTCTCTCTCTCTCTCTCTCTTCTCTCTCTCTCTCTCTCTCTCTCTGCTCTCTCTCTCTCCTCTCTCTCTCTCTCTCTCTCTCTCCTCTCTATTCTTCTTCTCCTTCTTCTTCTTCACCCCGCCTCTCCCTCTCGTCTTTCCTCCCCCAATATCACTCTCGCTCTCCCCGTCTCACTCTCCGCCCCCCCCCTCCTCGCTTCCACTGGCCCGGTGTGTGCAGGTAATCTGGGCTCAGGTAGTAATAAGCTGGTGTGGGGTTTCTAAGATCTTCTTAATGGATTTTCTTTAAGACGGCGTTATTTCCACGGGACGAGGTGGCTCCGGCAGGAGAAAGTACGAGGAGGAGGGGAAGGAGGCTGCGGGGCGCTGCTGCTGTTCCCTGTGCCTCTCGCGGTACATCTTTCTCTTTCTATTACTATTTATATTTCTGTTTTGCATTTTCTGTTTCTGTCTTTTAGGTTCCCCTGTCTCACTCTCGTACTCGTTCACATTCCTACACACACAGACAAACACGCACACGCACACGCACACGTACACGCACGCACACACGTTCGCTAACACCCACACAGTTTCTCATTATGTTAACTTTCCCACTTTACTTAGTTATAGTTTTTTGTGTTCACGGGCTCTTGTAGGTCACATTTTTATTAATTTTCTTCATTTAATTATTTTCTTCTCCCATTTTGCGTGCGGCGTCGTTTGCGTGACTCGAATTCAGGCTGTTGGCTCTTTTGAGGAGAAAATTGTCGGCCGGGAGTTCAAGGCTCGAGATTTGTTAATTGAATTACTGTGCGGTTGAGAACTTGCGAAACGCCGGTAATGAAGTTTGAGATTACGTTTTTTTTAGCGGGGGAGGGGGGTGATGTGGAATTACTGTTGATATGAATTATAGTTGTGCAGAGAGAGGGAGAGGGAGAGAGAGAGAGAGAGAGATAGAGGAGAGGAGAGAGAGAGAGAGAGAGAGAAGAGAGAGAGAGAGGAGAGAGAGAGAGAGAGAGAGAGAGAGAGAGAGAGAGAGAGAGAGAGAGAGAGAGAGAGAGAGAGAGGAGGAGGGAGAGGGAGGAGAGGAGATAGAGATTCCGATAGTTCAGTGAGAACGAAATGCACAGTAATAAGAGTGTAATAAGGATAATAACAGCAAGAAAATAGGTTGAGTGAAATATAAATAAATGTGAAAATTATACGTAATATCCAAGCTTCCTCCTCCCGTGCCCCCCTTTTTTTTAAGCCGCGTCCGAATCCCCGGTCACGGCGACACCTGAGTCTCTCCCGGAATCCTCTCCGCCGGCTTCGAGACTGCGGGAATGCGGCTTAGTGCCTTCTTACACGCAAATTCAATCTACGCCGGGGGGGGGGGGAGGGGGGGTCGTGTGGTGAGATGCGGTTTCTTCTGTATGAAGGGAACGGTAGGGGGGAGGGAGGGGGAGGGGGGGGAGGGGGGCTGGAAGATGTAGATGGAGGAGGAAGAGGAGAAAGAACCCTTCTCTTCCTCCTAGCCCTCCTCCTCCTCCTCCCCTCCCAGTCCTCCTCCTCCTCCTCCTCCTCCTCCTCCTCCCTCCTCCTCTCCTCCTCCTCCTCCTCCTCCTCCTCCTCCTCCTCCTCCTCCTCCTCCTCCTCCTCCTCCTCCTCCCCTCCTCCCTCCTCCTCCCTCCTCTCCTCCTCCTCCTCCTCCTCCTCCTCCTCCTCCCCTCCTCTCCCTCCTCCTCCTCCTGTAGATGGAGGAGGAAGAAGAGAAAGAACCGAGAGTGAGGGCCTGCCATGCGCGCGTCTTTACTTATCTACTCATCCAGTCCTTTATCATTAAAGCCACTCATCTTTTCACCTATACTCTTCCTCTTCTTCCCCCTCCTCCTCTTTACCTCCCCTACCCCTTTCTCCACCTCTTCCTATTCCTTTTCCTCGTTTTCTTCCCTTTCTGCCTCCTCCTCTTTCTCGTTCTCTTCCCCTTCTCTCCTCCTCCTTCCTCCTTCCTCCCCTCCTCCCCCTTTACCTCCTTCTTCTTCCTCCTCCTCCTCCTACTACTCCCCTCCCCCCTCCTTCCTCCTCCTCCTCCTCCAAGCGTCGGGTCGTCGTCGTCGTCCTCCTCCTCTTCTTCTTCCTCTTCCTACTCCTCCTCTCCTCCCCCTCCTCCTCCAAGCCGTCGGGCCGCTGTCGTCGTCGTCCTCTTCTCCTCCTCCTCCTTCCCCTCTCCTCCCCCCTCCTCCCTCCCCTCCTCCTCCCTCTCCTCCCCCCCTCCTCCTCCAAGCCGTCGGGTCGTCGTCCTCCGTCGGTCCTTCAGGCATCAAAAAACTTCTTGAGATGAATTGGACCGTCTCATCTATTCTAGGATTTCCCCCACGAGTCATATATAGATTTAATGATATATAAGTAATTTTTATTCAGGTTTTATATATATATATTTTTGGAGGCTAGATTTTTTTTTTTTTTTTTTTGAGGGATAGGGGAGGTTCATGTTAATGGTTGATCGAGACATGATGGAGTGGGGCGAGGTGTGATTTAGCGAGAAATTTGATTTTTCTTTCTTTCGTTGAGGTCTCTCTTGTATTTCGTTATTTGTCGTTCTTTGGCCCCTCCTCCCACTATTTTTTTCTTGTATCCAGGATTCCTGTCTTTTGTATCCAGGATTCTCGGCTCTTCGATTTCTGTTATTTTGTCTGTCTGTCAGTTTCTCTCTCTCTCTCTTCTCTCTCTCTCTCTCTCTTCTCTCTCTCTCTCTCTCTCTCTCTCTCTCTCTCTCTCTCTCTCTCTCTCTCTCTCTCTCTCTCTCTCTCTCTCTCTCTCTCTCTCTCTCTCATTCCTCACCCTCACCCTCTTGTTCTTTCTCCTCTCACTCTATCCTTCCCTATCATCATCTTCCCCTCTCTCCATCTTTAACTCTTTCCCACTTTCCTTCTTTTCGTCTCTTTTTCTCCCTTCTTTCCTCTCTCCTTACCCGCTCTCCCCCTCCCCTCTCTTCCCCTGTCCTCTCTCCCCTCCCCCTCTCCTCTTCTTCTCAAATCATATTTGAAATTTCGAGGATGCCTCGTACTCTGACCTTTCAAGGGAAAAAGAAGGGAATTTAAGATATGTTTTGTGCAATGTTTTTATATCGTTTTCTTTCAAAAAATCTTTTTAATTAGTGTCCCTAACCTTTTCTCCTTTTCTTTTTGTTTCGCAGGTGAGTGGTCCATCAAAGAGAGACGGCAAGTCACAGTAAGGAAGAGGACGTGAAGGACGCAGGCCCGTCCACTATAGTGAATTTCATAAACTTTTTTTATTTATTTTTTTATTCTTTTTTTTTTTTTTTTTTTTTTACCTCCAGCGCATTTTAAAATATGGCTTTGTATTTTGTCGGCTCATTACTTTTTGAAATATCTTCACGTTCGACACCAGTTTTAGATATTTAGATTTTTTTTTATCGTCCCAGTCGCATTGTTATGTTTCGCGTGTAATCCCTCTGACTGCGTGTGTGTGTAAGATTGTGGGCTAATAGGGAGCCGGGCTGAATGGAACGTTTGTTGGGGGAGACTTGCGTAAACGTTTCTGGCTTTGTTTATGGAGTTTGGATTTGGTGTGTTGTTAGACGAGGAAGGGAGAGAGAGAGAGAGAGATAGGGAAGGAAGGGAAGTAATAAGTGAGGGAAAGAGGGGAGGAGAGAGGCAATAAAGGATGGACAGAGGGAAAGGAGGTTTATAAGGGAGAGAGGGAAAGGAGGTTATGAGGGAGGAAGGAGACGGAATAAGGGAAGGAGTGAGGGTAGGACGTAAGTACTATGGGGGGAGGGAAGAAGAGAGGTGGGTAGCAAGGGAGGAGGGAGAAGAGGGTGAGAGGGAAGAAGAGAGTGGGTAGCAAGGGTGGGAGAGGAGAAGAGGGAGAGAGGGAAGAGAGAGGTGGGTAGCAAGGGAGAGAGGGAAGAAGAGAGGTAGCAAGGGAGAGAGGGAAGAAGAGAGGTGGGTAGCCAGGGAGGGGAGGAGAAGTAGGGAGAGAAACAAACAAACAGAGGCATATAGACTGTTAGGAAGAAGTGTTTATTTGTTTGTGCTCGAGGCTGTTTGTGTATCCGTATGTTGGAGTACGAGTTTGGCGTCCTTAAAGTTATGTTTTTAATATCTGCTCACTTTTTATGCGTGTTTAGGCACTGAATGTCGGACGGCGGTTTATTTTTTGCTCTAAATTCCATTTTATGACAGTAAATATCTGTCAGGACGTAAACACGATAAGATATTGCTGGCGCGTCCTTTTCCTCCTTTTTTTTAGTATTATTCTTTTCCGTTTTCTGCTTCTCTGCTCTTTTCTCTCCCTTCCTTTTCTTTCTCTCTGCTTTCCTTCCTTCTTTCTATCCCTCATTCCTTCCTTCCTTCTCACCTTTCTTCCTTCCTTCTCACCTTTCTTCCTTTCTTCCTCCTTTGCTTTCCTTTCCTTCTTTTGATTTCCTTTTCTTAAAGCCTTGGCATGAAATTCAATTTGGATTTGCGTTAAGAGCTACAGGGAATTCTAAGGGAAGGGAGGGGGGGATGGGGG